>CM030361.1:18578028-18866813 GCA_017893485.1 Hemerocallis citrina | reverse complement strand
AAGGGTTAAAGTGCAAAATACAATTTCTGGACGTTTTGAACAGTATTTAGAATGTATTTTCTTTTAAATCCAAATTTAAATGAGTTTTGATGGAATTTCCAAAGAATGATCTATATGTAAATTTGTATTTTGGAAAGGGTTGTTTTGCAAAGTGTGGGTAAAACCCTAATATTCAATTCGGCATATTTAAGGGATTTTTCTCCCATCCGTCATTGTTGATAAAACACAGTATTTTGGAGATCTATTTTGGTGGAGAAAGGAGACTTTGGATCTAGCAAGAGGAGGATTATTTTCGTGGACTTTCTCAAATTCTAAGGTGAGATATATAAAAATTGTTGTGTTGTTTTGATTTATGTGAGAGATATAGAAATTGTTTGTTGTTTGTTTCATGCGTGTGACTTTGTTTTGTTGGTTTGATTTTGTGAGTGTTATAATCCGTCTTGTTGATTGATCTATGTGTACAAATATCATGATGTAATGGTTGGACGTTGTGAACAATATAGATATTGTGATGTGGTATGAATCATGTGAATAAGGGTGGATGAAATAGTAGATCTTTAATATTGAAATCGTTTGCTAAAAGTATGTTGAGACTTGTGCATGAACAACTGGACTTTAGAATTATAGATCAGATTCTTATTGGTTTTGTGAAAGAAATTTAGATCTTGTAAAACCCTAACAAAGGATTTGTGATTTAGAATATGAGACTTTAGATCTTGACACATTAATATTTTGAGTGAAATATACATATACCTGATGAAAATTCGTTGAGATTTATCATTTTCCTAAATACGAACTATTTTCGTAAACATTGATCATTAGAAAGCTTCAGATTTCGATTTTGTATTCAGACCTAAACTTTGAAATCTGTAGGCCGACAGTCGACTGGCTTACTGTGCAGACGACTGGTACGAGCCTGATGCTTTATTTTTGAATTGTTGAAAAAGTTGTTCTGGACAGTCGACCTAGCCAGTAGGCAGTCGACTGGTCCACTGAGGAAATTACCTTTGTAAAAATTACTAGTCCTTTCTGGACAGTCGACCTATTAACCATTTAAGTCGACTTATACACTTAGAATATTTTTGAGAAAATTATTGAAAATTACTTCGGGTAAGTCGACTGATCCCTTCTTAAGTCGACTGATAAATGACTTAGTTTATTTTTGTAAAATCTTGAATTTGGTCCTCTGGACAGTCGACTTATCATCAGTATGAGTCGACTGATACTGAAGGATATTTGTAAACTTCAGTGTTAATTCGAATGATTCGTTTCTCAGATAATTTAGTACATTCTTGTCATTCAGTTCAGCATATGATTAAGCAATAGACCTTGAGATATTCAGATAAGTATTTCAGTTGAGACATTTAGTTGAGCCACTTTGTTTAGTGGAACCTTGTTGAGACCTTTGAGCTTGAGTCTCTAGTGGTGTGTGTCCCTAGTATACCAGTGTTGAGTATTTTTGTTGAGGCCCAGTGAGGCATTTCAGTGATTTGGATTTGAATTTAGGCCGGTAGAGTATACCACTCTAGGAGATTCGTTAAGTAATTAATTAACCCAAAATATTAAGGACAGATACTAGTGGTGATATGATGAACGGGAACATGAGTCACGAACCTCAGTATGGCTTTCGGTGTGGGACAATCTCCGAAATTATCACAGTAGATTATTAGTGGTGTGGGATATGTCTCCGGAATTATCACAATCATATGGTGTGGGACAATCTCCAGAATTATCACGGTAACTATTTGTGGTGTGGGATTGATCTCCGGAATTATCGAAGTCGAGGTGAAGCACATGTGGTATATTGTGGTGACGTGTCAATGTTTCGGTGTGGGATGATCTCCGGAATTATTCAAGTGAAATATCTTGGGTGTGGGATCCATCTCCGGAATTATCGGGCATGAGATACTATCCATGGTTTATCTTTATCTCGTAGTAGTCATCGTGTTAGGATTAGTTCATAACGCGGGGATTGAACCCTAAGAAGTGAAGACGTTAAGGGCTTGCACCGAACATATGTAGAATGGGATGCATAGACTTCGACAGGTACGCATTAAAGAGTCTGCATCTAGAGTAGTTATTTCTTGGCTTGGTTTTATGCATTTAGTTTTTCTTGTTTTCTACACACGACACTTAGTTTAGCTCCACTTGATGTTTTATGTACTGTCATTTCGTGTTTCTTATCTTCTTATTTAGTACTTGTTGTTTAAGAATTTATGAGATATGGTCTTCTATGTGGTTTGTTTATTTTTAGACCCCTTTAGTTTGGGGGTTAGGGATCATCTCTAGCCTCACATGATGCAGGTAGTTGCTTAGTGATGGAGATTTGGATGCTAGAGGCATATTTGAGTTAAATTGAATCCTAAGTGCTTGTGTAAAATTGTAATATCAGTTTGAGATAAATTTGGGTTGTAAATAAAGAAATTATTGAGTTGAGTTTGTTTTGAATTCCGCTGTGATTTGTAAAAGATTTGTTGTAATAATGTTGAAAATTTTAGTGGTGTTGGTTATGTTTAATATTGTATTGAAGTGGATCACTGGGAATGTGCCACGTATTTTCTATGTTATTAATCTAGAAATTCGGGGCGCTACAACCACTACTTGACTCTTACAGGCTACATAATTTCTGCAGACATTTCACACTACTCAGAATTGATCTAGTGTCTTAGATAATGAAAATGAAATGGTTAATGAATATGATGACATAATGCAGGTTATTGATGAAACACTCAGACGTGTCGGCATTGTAATATGGTTGTTGAGGGGGGGCAAAAGAGGATGTTCAGTATTTTGGTAAGATATTTCTTTGGTTCTGTTCATTCATTGTCTTCCCGGCATGTCATTTGTTCTATATACTTCTACTGAATAAGTACGCTTTGATGCTTATATTAGATTATGAAGATTAAATAAGAAAAATAATTTTGTGAAAAAAATTCAAATTTGACTAAGGTTTAAAGGTTGCAGAGGGATAGTGGCATTGTCTGGATTTCTTGGAAAACTGACCATAAAATCCTGTTTATGCACAATTTCAGGTTTTATAATTAAGTTTATGGTACTCCAAGAAAATACATCTAATAGTTATGTGGAATCTTGATAGCAACTGAACCAATTAAACTACTCAAAGTTGCAACTCACTACAAACAGAGGAATCTATCTAAACTTTATCGTACTTTTTTTCAAACAATCGTAGTATTTACATTAAAAAAAAAAAATTAATAGGGCGTTCATCGCACGCGTGCAAACTGCTAGTATATATATATATATATATAGAAAAAGGGGTATGAGCAACTTACTTATTTAGTAAATAAGTAATTGATGATGTAATGTGCATGTGATTGATAAATCATTAAAAAAAGTTTGTTCCAAAAACAAACAAAAAAGAAGAAGAAAATATACTGCTATTTTCTGTTTGCACATGTGAGGGGTTTCAATTTGTGTAGTATTTTCTTAACCTGACGTAAAGAAAACAAAAGAGAGTGGTATCTTCATTGTATTCTGATTATATATATACGTACCCATCAAAATAAATAAGAAGTCTTTGGTCAACTACAATAATGACTTTGACTAGTCAACTTGGGCGCCATTATTCAGTAATTTTGACGCTGCAGTATCAAAAACTGAAATTGAGACTGCCATTCTAAAAAAGCAATGCCTCATCATAAGGTTTCTTACTTGTCACGCCATATAGCAAGGTTCTCCATTGATTCGAAAGATATGTACATTGGTACAATATATATAGAGAGGGTAAAAATGTTAGAAGTAGCTTGCTCATTTAATAAATAAATAATTGATTATATAGTATACATGTAATATATTGAACAACTAAGATTACGTTTGGTTTGTTATTTTGAAAACAGTTTTCTGAAAACAGTTTCCGAAAAGAATTTTCTGAAAGCAGTTTTCTGAAAAAAAGAGTGTAAAAACTGTTTGGTAATAATTTTTTATGAAACAGTTTTTAAAAAATAAGAGTATAATGTATGTATAGGTTTGGTTGTATGTATATACTGTATACAGTATATATATTCTGACATATACATACATACTGATATATAATAATATAAAATATTTTATTATAATAAACATATTTAATAATATACATATATATAATAATACATAATAATTATAATAATATATATGTAATAATAATAAATTCAAATTATATATTAAACAACTTATTATAATAATAATAAATTATATAATAATATATATAATAATATATAATAGTAATATATAATAATAACAATAATATATATTATAATAATGGAGATATATATTATAATAATAGATTATTATAATAGTATATATAAAATAGTATATATGAAATAATAGTATATATAAAATAATAAAATAAAATAATATATATATAATAATAATATAATATAATAATAGTATATATAATAATAATATAATATAATAATAGTATATATAAAATAGTATATATAAAATAGTATATATAAAATAATAATATATAATAATATTATAATACAATAATAGTATATATAAAATAATATATATAAAATAATAATATATTATAATAGTTGTATATTATATAATATTATGAAATAATTTATTATAATAAACATATTAAATTATATACATATATATAATAACATATAATAACATATAATAATTATAATAATATATGTTAATAATATTCTATTTTAATTATATATTAAACAATTTATTACAATAATAATAAATTATATAATAATATATATAATAATATATAATAGAAATATATAATAATAATAATATATATTATAATAATAACAGATTATTATAATAGTATATAAAAAATAGTATATATGAAAAAATAATATATATTATAATAATAGTGTGTGTGTGTGTGTGTGTATATATATATATATATATATATATATATATATATATATATATATATATATATAGAGTAATGTGAGCCTCATTTGTATGAGGAAATTTTCCTCATACAAAGTGATTATACTCACTTAGTGGGACCCTTATGGAAAATCCAGTCCGTCCATCATTATTATCATGCTAATAGATGTATGTGTAGAAAAAATCAAGTGGTTTGGAGGTCATTCACCCATACATCATGTGGGTCCAATTTGTGGTTCGATTTGTATTACTGTTGAAATCGTTCATTTTTCAACCACATGATGCATGGGTGAATGCCCTCCAAACCACTTGATTTTTTCTACATATACATCCATAAGTATGATAAACATGATGGACGGAGTGGATCTTCCATAAGGGCCCCACCAAGTGAGTATAACCACGTTGTATGAGGAAAATTTCCTCATACTCTATATGAGGCTCACTTTTCTCATATATATATATATATATATATATATATATATATATATATATATATATATATATATATATGTTGCCGCTAAATTCGGTGTGGGGGCAAGCAGATGAATTTGTGAGTTCGTAGAAAACCTGAATAGCAAACACCTAACCTGTTCCGCCGGAGCTTGACCGTTGACTCCCGCCGTCCACCTGCAAGGAAGTGCGAGACACCGGGGTTGATCCCGGCGACGCACCCTCCGACGCTCAAGTCAGTAACCAGAAATGATTATGAAAGAGCGTTTAACTAGAGAAAGATTGATTACCTCTTAATGGAGATGGGTGAGGGGTATTTATAGGCGTCTTAGGGACTGGTTTTAGGAATGTAATCCCCGTGATTAGATAAGGAATATTCCTCGTAATCAGATAAGGCATGTAATCTGATAAGGTATATTCCCTATAATCAGTTAAGGAATTTAATCCCTAATCCCCAGTGAAAAGATAGATGTGAATCATGGCCGTTGATTTAGATCTAATCAGGGACCTTGATTGTATCTTGTCGGATCGGGTTGGTAGCGGGTTGAAACCCGTACCCAGCTGAGGTGGATCCGTTTGCGGGTTATTGGATCTGTGAGAAGGAGACCCAGTACCCACTTCGGACCCATTTGCATGTGAAATTACCGTTTTACCCCTGAGCTTTAAGATTCGCGTCCGATGTGAACGGTCCCGATTTACCCTATTTTTAGCCATATCACGAGCCCCCCACTCCCGAAGACTGAGTTTGATCAGCCTTTGAGGAGTAGTTTTACTGTTTCAATGGCGTACGGGATTTTATCGGTGTTCTCAAGGGAGTTTAAAATCTTGCTCGGGGTGTAACAGTGTTATTATGGGCTTGTAAAATGCCCAAAAATATTCTCAGAATTTTCTGGATTTTTGGTGATTTTTCCAGATTTTTCTGAATTTTTTCTCATTTTTTTTTTGAATTTTTTATTCATTTTCCGAATTAAATAATTAATTATCTAAAATATTAATTAATTATTCTAATTTAATAATTATTTTTTCAGAATTTAAAAATATTAATTTTTTTCTGAATTAATAACTATTTTTAGAATTTTTAATTAATTTTTTCGATTTTTAAATATATTTTTTTCGGATTTTTTAAATAAAAAAAACAATTAAATAAATAAATAAATAATTTAAATATTACCTGGACACGTGGCAGATTTCTGGCCGTCCATCATGACCAGATGAGCACGCATCGTGAGGCAGATCGCGATCTTGACACGTGGCACGTTTCTGGCCGTCCATCATGATCAGATCTGCGCGCATCGTGATGCAGATCGCGATCGGGACACGTGGCGCATTCCTGAGCGTCGATCGTGTCGCGACGCGAATTTTGAGACGATCGGACGGATCGTGTTGGTCGGTCACTTTTTTTCTCCATTTGCAGCATCGGCACTTCGGCGCTTCGGCGAAGGCACCCCGGCTCGTTGAGATGTTGCCACGTGGACCGCCACGTGGCAATTTTTATTATTATTATTATTTTTTTTCTTTTCTTCTTCTTTTCTTCTCCGCTCTGCTTCTCTCTTCTCCTCTGCTTCTTTCTTCGTTTTTGCTCTTCTTCGCTACTTCGTCTCCTCCCTACGGCGCACCCCCAACGACGAGGTGAGCTCGACGTTTCGGCGAAGCTTCATCGGCGGTGTGAGCTCGGTGACGAACGGAGCCTGTGAAGGAGGCCTCGGAGCTCGCTCGGGGAGAGCTCGGAGCTCGCCTCTCCGAGGGGAGTTGGACGCGGCATTGTGGAGAGCTCGGTGAGCGGCGAGGTCGCCGATGGGGCTGTGGTCGACCTCGGCGAGGGGAGCTCGTGAAGGTGAGCTCGAGGGCAGTGGCGCTGTCATGGAGCTCGGAGGTGAAGGGGGAGCTCGTCGAAGGTGGTCGACGAGTGGGTTCTTCGGTGACTCGTCGAGGATGGAAGCTGGGTTCGATGAGTTCAGTGAGAGGCGAGGTCGAGCTCCAATGAGTTTGCAGTCGAAGGGACTCGACTGTAGGGGGAGCTCGAGGTGACGGAGCTCTGTAATGGCGTGGAGTTCGGAGCTTCGGTTCGATGGGTTCGACGAGGGGCATGAAGGGGAGAGCTTCGGCATAGCGATTGTGCCGCTCGACGAGGAGGGGTTTGAGCTCGGCCATGGAGCTTGCGAGAGCTTGAGGTGTGTTCGGCGTCTGAGTGCAGCTCGGTTGAGGTTGACGAAGAAGTGGCTCGTGCGTAGGGGTCGACCGAGGAGCTATGGTCGATCTCGGCGAGGGGAGCCCATGAAGGAGTGGAGAGGAGCTCGTCGGAGGCAGCGCGTAACAGGGTGAGGAGCTTCGGTGGTGAGCTCAGCACAGTAGCTCGGCATTGAAGTTCGGTAGTAGCTGTGAGATTCTCGAAGCGGCAGCGAGCTCGACCATGAAGTAGAGGTCGGAGGTGAGCTCGTCGGAAGCAGCGCGTAACTGGCGAGGGGCTTCGGCACAGTGAAGAGGAGTTTGGGTTTTTCTTCTGTTGGTTTTTGCTGTTGGAGAAGAAGGTGACGTGGAGTGGGGAGTTCGGGTTTGGATCCTAACGGGTCCGAACCCACACTGTTTGTTTGTTTTTTTTCTTTTTTTTTTTTTTTTTTTTTTTTTTTTTTTTTTTTTTTTTTTTTTTTTTTTTGCTGCTCGGCCAATGAATCTGATTCGGCAGATCCGAGCACGGATTTTGAGGAGAATTTTTTCCCACTTAGCGGTTCGGTAGTTCGGTAGCTCGGATTTGAAATCCGAGCTACGTGGCTCAATCTGGACGGTTGATCACGATCGTTGCGCGAATCACGAGACAAGAGGCACGAGTTTCGAGAAAACGTTATCTTGTCGTTTTGTGGTGACGTGGCGAGATCTGAGCCGTTCATCATGTTTTAGCACAAATTTTGAGACGATCCGACGGTGAGATGAGTTCGGTCGAATTTTTCCCCATATACAGCGTCGGCAATTCGGCACCTCGGTTCGGCGCTTCGGCGAAGGCACCCCGGCTCGGCTATACGGCTCGGCCATACGGCTCGGCTGTACCTCCAAAGATGCCACGTGGCATGCCACGTGGCTTTGCTGCTTCTTTCTCCTGTCTTCTTCTTTTTCTTCGCTTCTCCTTCGACTCTCTCTCCCTCCTCGTTTCTTTCTCCACCGAACTCGCCCCACGCCCTCCTTCTTCTTCGTTTCTTTTTCGCCTCTCCCCGCTTTTCCTTCATCTTCGTCTCGAAGGAAGCGCCGACGAAGGAGCTCGGAGCTCGACGGTGAAGCTTGGAGAGGTGAAGGGTTCGGCTCGGCGACGGAGAGAGTTCGGCGAGAGTGGGAGCTCGGAGTCGGCGTTGCCCGGAGTGGAGGTGGCGAAGCACGAAGCCCGGCCGAGGAGTTGGGTTCGGCATGGAGAGGAGTTCGGAGCTCGGGTTCGGCCAGTGAGCTCGGTGCTTCAATGCTCGACGAAGAGAGGAGGCGAAGGGGAAGAGCTCGCGAGGGGAAGTTTGACGATGGGTTCGCTCGAGAGAGCTCGAAGACGGTGGAGCTCGTTAATGGCGGTGGTGAGCTTGAGCACGACGAGGGGGTCGGAGCTAAGCAAGGGGATCATGACGCCAACGGAGGCGCTTGTGGAGGAGATGTCGAGCTCGGTGAGGCTTCGAGTCGGAGGAGCTCGACGCTTTGGGCTCGGAAAGCAGCTCGACAGATCTAGGCGAGGAAGGAGGAGGTGCTGGCCATGGCGGAGCTCGTACGTGAAGAAGAGGAGTTTGGGTCTTCCCTTCTCTGTTGGTTTTGTTTTTGGCGGGAACATGGGGAAGAAGAGGATCGGAGTTCGGGTCGTGGGTTGATGGGTTCGGATCCCCTAACGGGTCGAACCCGGTCCCACGTGCTCCCTTTTTTTTTTCCTCTGCTTCTTGTTCGGAAAATCTGAGCTCCTCGGATCTGCTTCTTGTTCGGTCAATCCGAGCACGGATTTTTGAGGAGATTTTTTGCCGCTTAGCGGTTCGGTAGTTCGGTAGCTCGGATTTGAGATCCGATCTACGTGGCTCAATCTGGACGGTTGATCACGATCGTGGCGCGAATCACGAGACAAGAGGCACGAGTTTCGAGAAAACGTTATCTTGTCGTTTTGCGGTGAAGTGGTACGATCTGATCCGTCCATCATGCTTGAGTGTGAATTTTGAGATGATCCAACGGTTAGATGGGGTCGGCCGAATTTTTTTTCCATAAACGAGGGTCGGTACGGCAGCACTTCGGATCGGTAGCACTTCTGAGGAGAAAGAGGAAGGGGAGGAGAGGCATTTGGGTTCTCTCCTCTGCCTTGTTCTTCC
Organism: Hemerocallis citrina; assembly: GCA_017893485.1. Taxonomy (NCBI): domain Eukaryota; kingdom Viridiplantae; phylum Streptophyta; class Magnoliopsida; order Asparagales; family Asphodelaceae; genus Hemerocallis; species Hemerocallis citrina. The sequence continues at coordinate 18,857,190 of CM030361.1, read as the reverse complement.
GCACGGTGGAGAAGAGGAGAAGAGGAAGGGGAGAAGAGGCAATTGGGTTCTCTCCTCTGCCTTGTTCTTCCGCATGGTGAAGAAGAGGAGATGTGTTGGGGAAGAAGGAGAAGAATGAAGGAGCTAAGATGGGTATGGGTCGGACCGTGGGTATCGGATCCGACCCCGACCGTTAGCCTCTTTTTCTTTCTTCCTCTTCATCTGCTTGCTTTGTTCGGCGAATCCGAGCACGGATTTTGGGGCATATTTTCCGCCACTTTGCTTCTCGGTAGATGGGTAACTCAGCTCGGATGGTCGTGGGGGCAGTTCGGAATGGCTATCTTCCTCCGGCCCGTTTAAGGACGAGCCGGTGAAGTAAAGTCGAGCCATAGGACCCCGACCATCGTGAGGTTAGTTTGAGGGATGCAGGAGCAGTTTCGAATGGCGAGCTACTTCTAGTCCGCTTAGGAGCGAACTTGCGAAGTAGAATCGAGCCAAGTGTTGGCCTCCGATCCATTCAACGGCTGCAGGAGCAATTTCGAACGGCGATCTACTCCTGGCTCGTCTGAGGACGAGCCGGGGAAGAAGAGTCGAGCCGAGTGCTGGACTCCGAACCATTGTGAGGTTATTCAACGGCTGTGGGAGCAATTCCGAATGGCGAACCACTTCTAACCCGCTTAAGAGCGAGTTATCGAAGCAGAATCGAACCAAGTGTTGGACTCCGGAACCATCGTTTAAGTTGTTCAACGGCTGTGGGAGCAATTCCGAATGGCGAACCACTTCTAACCCGCTTAAGAGCGAGTTATTCGAAGCAGAATCGAACCAAGTGTTGGACTCCGGAACCATCGTTTAAGTTGTTCAACGGCTGTGGGAGCAATTCCGAATGGCGAACCACTTCTAACCCGCTTAAGAGCGAGTTATCGAAGCAGAATCGAACCAAGTGTTGGACTCCGGAGCCATCGTTAGAGTTTAGTGAGTTGCGGGAGGAGCCATGTAGAAGAAGCTGGACTCCGAACCCAGAGAGATAGAGGAGCAAGAGCAATAATTTTCAATGAAAAGATAAGTTTTATTGAAATAAACTAGGTGGCTGCTCCAATAGGGCGAGCCATTATTACATGCTGTTGGCCGAGTTACAAGCATCGGCCTTATTGAAAATCAGAATCCTACTTCTACAATAAGGTGAGGACCTCTTGGGAGGAGCTGAGTCTTGAAGCTCGGCGGGCCTTTCTGTTCGTTTGGAAGAGGTGGTGATCAGGTGAGGAGCTCAGCCCCCTCTTTTTGGACGAACTGGATCAGGTGCCCCCGCTGTATGAGTTCTTCGATCTCCTCCTTGAGAGCCCGACAATCATCCGTGTCGTGGCCGTGGTCCCTGTGAAAGCGGCACCACTTATCCTTATTCCTCTTCTTGCCAGGTGTATTCATTCTCGGGGGAGCGCGGAGTAGCCCTTCGTTGTCCACCTCCATAAGGACTTCTGATATGTTGGCAATGAGGGGGGTGAACTTCTCAAACCGAGGAGTCGGGCGACGCTGTCCATTGCTGTCCTTCTGGGATTTTTGGGAGCCCTCATCTTCTTCGGTCAGCTTTCGTTTCGTCCCTGAGGCAGACCCTCCGAAGCTTGGAGGGTAGGCGGCCTCTTCGGCACGAATGTACTTGTCACACCTGAGAAGGAGGTCGGCAAAGTTCTGTGGAGGCTTCTTAGCAAGAGAGGAGCGGAGGCTGGAATTGAAGACGTTGGATTGGAAGGCGGCTGTTGCGACGGATTGGTTGAGGGAGGCCATGGACCTGACCTCCGCAGTGAACCTCTTCACATAGTCTCTTAATTTCTCACCTTTCTCCTGTCTGAGTTGGAGGAGTGAGATGCTGGTCTTCTCCGTGCGTCTGCTGCTCACGAAGTGGGTGATGAAGAGTGTTTCGAACTGCTCGAAGGAGAATATGGAAGACGGTGCAAGGCGGGAGTACCATTCTCGAGCTGGGCCCTTCAGTGTCGCGGGGAAGGTTTTGCAGAGGAGGGCATCGGAAGCTTGATGGAGGAGCATCAAAGTCTTAAAGCTTTCGATGTGATCAACTGGATCGGTCTCCCCGGTGTAAGTCTCAAATTGGGGAGGTTTGAAGCCGAACGGGACAGGTGCATCCACAATGGTTCGGGAGAAAGGGGGTTGGCTAGGACGTAGGGTCCTCCCCCTAAGCTCCTCTTCTCGGTTTATCCGACCCAGGCACCTTTCTACTTCATGAAGACGGCGGTACATGGCGTCATCCCTCCGACGGTGATCTGCCGAGCCTCGAGACTCATCTTCGTACGAAGGAGAACGAGGGCTGCGGCGATGGTAGCTTCGGGAGCGACGAGGACTTGGGGTACGCCGGGAGTTAGTAGGAGCAGGACGAGGAGAGGGGAACCGTCGGCGAGGGCTTCGGACCGGGGGAGGAGATGGAGCCTTGGGTGCGTTGGTGAGAGCTTGTAGGATGGTCGCTTGGAACTGCTGGAACTCGGCACGGGTGATTGGTGCCTCCTCGTTCTTAGGCTGTTGCCGACCCACGGGGGAGCGTGGCCTTCTTCTGCGATGCTCGGGGGATTCCCTTCGCCCCCTACGGTTAGGAGACCTTCTGTAATCCTGGTGACGGGGAGATCGTTCACCCGGACGATAGTGGCGGGAGGTTCCCTCTCGGGCCCGTTTTTCGTCCAGACGGTGACGAAGATCCACGTCCTTCTTCTGCCGATTCTGAGGATTGTGTGAAGCCATGGAATCCGTAGAGGCATTGTGTATGGAGATGCGGTCTTGGTGGAGAGGTTGCTTTCCGCGGGAGCCCCCCGCACCAGCATTCTGAGGTCCGGTCGGACCCTTGGGGGGTTGCTGATTCTGAAGGGGCTGATCTTGCTGAAGGGGGTCTTCCGTCTGAAGCGGAGGTCGTTCCTGCTGCAGAACGGGTTGGTCAGGGACTGGCTCCTGCTGATCGGCGGGATTGGGCCCACGGTTGGACCCCCTAGATTTGGCTTTTCTCGGAGGCATGGCTGGAGAAGATCTAGTCGACGGAAAGAGGAGGGGCTGCTATTCGTATGGTTCCCACAGACGGCGCCAATCTGTTGCCGCTAAATTCGGTGTGGGGGCAAGCAGATGAATTTGTGAGTTCGTAGAAAACCTGAATAGCAAACACCTAACCTGTTCCGCCGGAGCTTGACCGTTGACTCCCGCCGTCCACCTGCAAGGAAGTGCGAGACACCGGGGTTGATCCCGGCGACGCACCCTCCGACGCTCAAGTCAGTAACCAGAAATGATTATGAAAGAGCGTTTAACTAGAGAAAGATTGATTACCTCTTAATGGAGATGGGTGAGGGGTATTTATAGGCGTCTTAGGGACTGGTTTTAGGAATGTAATCCCCGTGATTAGATAAGGAATATTCCTCGTAATCAGATAAGGCATGTAATCTGATAAGGTATATTCCCTACAATCAGTTAAGGAATTTAATCCCTAATCCCCAGTGAAAAGATAGATGTGAATCATGGCCGTTGATTTAGATCTAATCAGGGACCTTGATTGTATCTTGTCGGATCGGGTTGGTAGCGGGTTGAAACCCGTACCCAGCTGAGGTGGATCCGTTTGCGGGTTATTGGATCTGTGAGAAGGAGACCCAGTACCCACTTCGGACCCATTTGCATGTGAAATTACCGTTTTACCCCTGAGCTTTAAGATTCGCGTCCGATGTGAACGGTCCCGATTTAATCCTATTTTTAGCCATATCAATATATATATATATATATATATATATATATATATATATATATATATATATATATATATACATAATTATATAATATATATAATAATAATATAATATATATAATAATAATAATATAATAAAAATAATAATATGGGTAACAATAATATATTGTAAATATATATATAACAATTTATTATAATAATAGTATATTATATAATAATATATATAATAATATATATAATAATATATAATAGTAATATATTATATATTAATATATATAATAATATTTAATAGTAATATATAATAAAAATAATATATATAATAATAATATAATAAAATAATAGTATATCTAAAATAGTATATATGAAATAATAATACAATATAATAATAGTATATATAAAAAAGTATAAATAAAATAATAATATATATAGTAATAATATATATAATATTAATAGTATATATAAAATAATAGTATATTATAATAATTGTATATTATATAATAATATAAAATAATTTATTATAATAAACATATTTATTTATATACATATATATAATAACATATAATAATTATAACAATATATTGTAATAATATATTAAATAATTTATTATACTAATAATAAATTGTATAATAATATATATAATAATATATAATAGTAATATATAATAATAATAATATATATTATAATAATAATAGAATATTATAATAGTATATATAAAATAGTATATATGAAATAATAATATATATTATAATAATAGTATATATATATATGTATTTAAATAATAATAATAATAATATAAGTAACAATAATATATTATAAATATATATATAATAATAATAATAATAATAATATATATAAATAGATTTAGAAAGAGGATGTGAAGAAACAAAAAATAGGTGAAGTGGAGTTTTGTGGAAACTGTTTTCAAAAAACAACATAACCAAACGGGTTTTGAGGTTTTAGAAAACAAAAAAAAGGAAAAAACAACAAACCAAACAGATTTCTTAGAAAACAATCTGAGTCTCATTATATATATATACACTAGGTATGCCCGTGGTAAGTGCCTACGACACGTGAGGTAGGATAAAAATGACCTGGGACCCAGCCAGGACCCAGAATGGCTCTCACTCAAGGGCAGGCCAGCTCGGCCCCGGACCATCACAGGGTCGGTGCCGAGCCGTTAAGTCACCACCACGAAACCGGCCTCCTCGTTTCGACGACCCGCCATGACCTTCGGTCTCCGATCCTCGGCGGTCCCACGGGCCTTCCACTCAGCCTGGTAAGGGATGAGGATGACATGGCACAACCCGGGCCATCCAATTCTCTTAGAGGCACAGAGGCCCCAGGATCAGCCATGTCAGCTCCGAAACCACCTAGGGCTTTGTCACGTCAGCCCTAAACCGCTCATGAGGCTGCCACGTCTGCCCTAAACCCCCTGGGCCTCCTGCCACGTCAGGCCCATGGGCCTTCGGGTCCAGACCCGGCCCCCAAGCGGATCCAAATCCAATTGGGATTATCTATAAATACCAGGCCCTCTCCCACCTTTTGAGGTAATCAATCTTTTTCTACTAAAATCCTAGTTACAGCTACTCTCTCTCAGAGACTAACTAGACCATCGGAGGGTCTGCCACCGGGATAAACCCCAGTGTTCCTAGACCGTCTGCAGGTACACGAGGCGAGGCAATCCGAGCCGATTCTCCAGTGCCGAAGCGAGCCTCCCGCTCACCGTCCGTTACCGCATCCTTCCACCATTACAAATTGAGTCCGAACTCACACCTGGTGCAGCCACACTCCTCTCAAAAACAAACAGCATCAACACGTATTCAGATTTGCATATAAAATTATTTGTAGTTATTTGAGTTAGTCTAATACAATCACCTTTAAATTGTTTTCTACGGCACGTTTAAATTGTTTCCTACGGCCTTCTTTGAAATTATATTGTTTCCAAATAGTTTTCTAATACAATTACCTTTAAATTGTTTCGTACGGCACATTATCGTGAAAAATGATTAATTAATTAAGTTGTTTAGTAAAAATTTCGACAGTCTTCTCTAAAATTTTACAGGCAGTATTGTACTAAAAATTTCGACAGAATATCCCCTGAAATATTTGTCCTTTTAGAGCAATTCTTTACGGAATTCTGCTCAAAATTAAAAAAATTAACATCACAGGCAGTCAAAATGAATCATCCCAAGGCCAATCCAAGCAACATCACACAGGCATCATATATATAGGGCTCTGGAAAAAAATCTTCATATAACTAAAGATACAAAATAAAAACAAGATATCGTTTCAAAACATAGTAGATTTTAGGAAATTTAGTAAAAATTTTGATAGAATCTTCCCTAAAATATTAGCCATTTTACAGCAATTTCTTACGAAATTCTGCTCACAATTAAAAATATAACATCACAGGCAATAAATATGAATCCTCCCCAGGCCAATTCAAGCAACATCACACAGGCATCATATATATAGGGCTCTGGGGGAAAAAAATCGTCACATGACTAAAGATACAAAATAAAAACCAAGATATCGTTTGAAAACACAATAGATTTGAGGAAATTTAGTAAAAATTTTGACAGAATCTCCCCTAAAATATTAGTCCTTTTACAACAATTCCTTACGGAATTCTGCTAAAAATTAAAAATATGACATTACATGCAATAAATATCAATTCTCCTCAGGCGAAACCAAGCAACATCACACAGGCATCATATATATAAGGCTCTGGGGGAAATAATCATAATATAATGCAAGATACAAATAAAAGCCAAAAATTCGTTTGGAAACGTAATGAATTTTTAGAAAACCCATCGAAAAACCTTTAAAAAACTAAACACAACCCAATACTCCACAAAATTGTGGGTACGGGTATTAACATAATTATATTATATTATCATTATATACAGATACTTTCATCTTCTAAAAAAATGCTAAATATTACAACTATTATAACTATTAAATCATCCACCATAATATACACCAACAAACCGAATGACCAAAAAAAATTTACTGGGTTGTAGGAGAACATAATGGTTGAAGTCTTCAAAAATGAGACCAAACATTGAGCCTAAAAAAACAGTAAGAGTTTTGAATCAAATAGTAAGAGTTTACAATAAACAATTAAAACAATGAAAGTTTGAAAACAATAGTAAGAGTTTTGAAACCATTACCTTTCAAACAGAACAACGCCTTGAACCAAACATGTTCTTCATCACCCTACCAAAAGTGAAACTGTCTGTACATAACGGTTCTGAGTGTAGACGACAATCTGGAGAAAAAAAGGAAGCATTAAATTAGCAGCAATTAACGGTAAACATAGGGTGTAGTTGTAAATATTAATTTACCTTATTGCAACCCCAATTGATCAATGTAGTTGCATTTATAAATTTGAGGTCCATGTCAGCTGTATCCTAGTCCTATTACAGTTCAAATATGGAAGTCATACAAAAGTAAAACAATAATGAAAAAAAGTTTATTGAAAGATCATCCAAGTTCTAAATTTGTTACTTGTATTTCAATCAAAATTACCTGTATTTTCTGAAATAACTATAAAAGAACTTCATGATAAATAATGTTTGTTGTTGAGCTCAAACAATCTTCTGGTAGGAGTAGAAAAATACGATCAAAACTTGTACACCTAGAGAGTGCAACATAAGTTGTCCGTGACTGAAAACTAGTGAGCGTAAATCTATCTACACAATATCAACAGATTGGCCTTGTGCTTTATTTTTCGTTACAGCATACGCTAATCGAACTGGAAATTGGCGTCTTGTCATTTGAAAAGGTAGATCCGAAGACGAAGGTTTAGGGGTTAGAGGTATTCTTGGAATAAATACCAAATTTCCTGCTTTATCGCCAGTTAAAATCATAACCTCAATTACATACGACGATTGAGCACACCGAACTACAATTAATCGGGTGCCATTACACATACCATCCTTTGGTGCAACATTCCTCAGCAATATTATTGGGCACCCCACTTTCAGCTCGAGTTTAAATGGTGGTAGCCCGGGAGAATCTAAAGAGTTCAAAAACTCATTAGGGTATTGATTGGTGATGTTTCGATCAACTCCATCCTCCTCAGACATTTTATCTACAGCAAGAAATGTAAATTTCAGCCCTGGATGAAGATTTAATGCAACAACATTGATGAAATTGACATCATCATTTCTCGCTGATAGAATTGTCCGCTCTGTGAGATATTTGGGAGTCATAGTGCCGATAACGTTTAGTTGCGGGTAAACGGTAGATAAAAGTTTATCTAATGTGCGACATCTCCGAATTGTTGAAGGAAGTTGTACGGTCTCATCGGGTTTGGAGCCAATCTATATAATAAAGAAGACTTATTTATCAGTAAGAGTCAAAAGAAAAGATTTGTTTAGTTATTACAAAAAACATGTAAGAATACAATCTCGTTTAGAAAATTGGCAAATGAAACATTTCTGATATCGGATGAATCTAGGCGCATGTTCACGTTCAAAGTTAAGACTTGTACGACATTCCAAAGTAAAGATTTTCTTAGCGATGCACCAACAATTTGTTCTCGAACCCCCTTCGGTACTACTGGTAGGATTTGTCGAAAGTCCCCACCGAGCACCACAGTGATACCACCAAATATATTTTTATTATCACGGATATCTTGAAGTGTACGGTCAACGGCTTCTACACAAAACCGATGCTGCATAGGGACCTCATCCCAAATGATTAGCTTTGCTTCCCTGAACAAATCTGCCTGGGGTGATTGCTTAGTGAACCCACAAAAGAAATTATCCAACACATCAAGTGGGATGAAAAATGTTGAGTGTGCAGTTCTACCTCCTACCAGTAATAATGATGCAATGCCAGAAGAAGCAACAGTTATAACAATGAAACCATCACGATGGCATTTCGTTGCTAGTGTATTGTATAAAAAGGTTTTTCCCGTACCGGCCCCTCCGTTCAAGAAGAAAGTAGTTTCCTTACCGCCCATAACTGATGTGATTATTGCAGAATACGCAGTACACTGTGCATCGTTAAGTGAATCTATGCTTGCATGTATATTAGCTTGTCGGGCTCTATGTTCTCAAATAAACTTGTTGCCAACAACCGTATTCCAATTTTGCATAGGATGGGACATGGGTCGGAAGTTATCTAAGCTCTTGCCTGATTCTTGAAGCATTTGGTTTAAAAGATATAGGCCATAATCTAGGACTTGAGCTTGGGTAGGATTGGGAATGTAAAATAATGTATGCAGTTTGTGTTCAAGATCATCACATATATGCACTGAGAATTGGTTCCATAAGGTAAGTGGTTCCAACGGAGAGCATTCCGTAAGAATGACACTAAATAACCTTCTAAGTTGGTAGCCGGTGCTCATAATTGCAGCTTCCTGGAGACATTGTACCCACTCGCCATCATCTTCCAGCAGTCCTCTAGCAATACATGCTAATTTGAAAGTAGCATACTCAACACTGTCGACTGTACGTAAGCACTGAAATGATTGTGGTTCCTTGACAACTGTTAGTAGCAAACGCAAATAAAAGCGCTCACCCGAATTTGGACTTGCAAAGTACATTCTGCCGATTGCGTACCCCTTCTTTCTCGGCGTCCACATCTTCGAAGACTTATTCCAAACAAAATATTGCGGGAACTGTTGGTAGGTGAATGCGCGTGCAGCTAAATTGGATGAGCAACATGCAAAAAAATCCGTAAGAGTTGTCATTTCTAGTTCGGCTCTAGATACGATATCATCCATCCTATCAGCCAAATTATAAACAACATGATGCATTCCAGACAAATGCAGTGCCAAGCATACAATCGCTGGCACCTCTTCATGTAAAGAGTGTCCAAAAATTTGCCACGCAGCTTCTGGAGGGCCAATATACCGCGCGTCGAGGTATTGCTTGATCTCATCTACTCCTCCCAACACAATTGTTGCGCGCTCATTTCCTTTGAAAATATATTTGTGGATATATTTAACATATCTCACCCCAGCACAAACTTCAACATTAATAGGACAATTAAATATTTTAGAAAGATAAGCATTACGAGATACAATGTCTCTATTATCAACCTGCTGCCCCCTCACAATATAAAAATGCTTAGTATCACGGCAACGGTAGATTGGATAGCCATCTTGATCCATAGTTATTGCCTCAGAGAACTCTCTAGGATACCTCTTTTGACATTTACCATTTTCCATGCACGATGCTTGAGGATTTCGTCCACCACACGGGCCATGCACCATACAATTTTTGACAGTTTCAAAGAGTAGGGGATCCGCTATTGAATCTGGAAATTCAGCACAAACTACTTCATCTACTTGTTGGCATGTACGAATTTTGTCTAGATTTGCAAGAAAGAAAAGAGCATGCATATGAGGTAGCCCGCATTTCTGAAACTCAATGGTAAAGACATACGCAACTTTCTGACCAAATACTTTTGCTTTGTCTATCCCCTTCATCAAAGCATTTTTCTTCAACTCAAAAATGCGAGAAACTAAATCAGGGCGATCAGTGGCTTTTTGATGTGGCAATAAAGCTGCAGTTATTTCTGGCCATTTGGGATTTGCAGTCATGGTAAGGAAAATATCTGGGTGTTGGTAGTGGTGCGTAATAGCCATTGAATCTTGAAAGATTTCAAACATATGTCTTGGACTACCAATAAATGAAGATGGCAAAATGATTCGTTGTCCGACTTGATCAAGTCCTAACCCATCTGCAGCTGTCACGCCCCGCTTCCCAAAATATGGAATACGAGCACGTGACGAAGCCCAGCGAATGATTTTTACATCATCCATAAGCTGTAGGATCGACCCAGCATCATAACAAGAATATACAAGAGAAATATATATAACCAAGCATGCATGAATAATTTATTAAGCAACAGAAACAATTTAAACAAATAATAATATTCAAATAGTTCTCATGTCTGGATCAAGTGTAAACTCGAAAACAAGTCTTATACAGCAGAAGAAATAAATACCTTAAGGAAAGCAACTATTTAAACAGGTCCTTGCTCCAAGCAAAGCCTGAAATATCTGCTCGCCAATTCCAGTAGGAAGCTTGTCTCCAAAGTCTGCTTAATAATATAAACAGGAAAACAAAGGGGAAACAAGAGAAAATGCCCTTAGTGCAAGCTAGGGCCACAAATAGTAAAAGCAAGTACAAGAAAGGGAAAAACAAGAATTGGAATCAAGAATAAGCAGAGTTATAAGAAGTAGTGGCAAATTCAAAGACTAGCTGACAAGAGGGAACATCATAATGACTAGATTGGATAACAACTGCTAGTGGTGAATCACATGTCAGGTACACCTATAAAGGTAATTAATATCAAGCGACAACCTCAAGTCTAGTGTCATATGTTATTTTGAATGTCAGGTTTCAAATATCAAGTCCAAGTATCAAGTTCCAGGCTTTAAGTCTCAGGTATCATGTTTCATGTATCATATCATCAGGTATCAAGTGACAGGTGTCAAGTTCAAGTCTTGTAATTATTACTATCTAAGTAGCACGACATGCATCCATTATACTACATGGTTGCTACAGTCAAATCAATTGCGCTTAGACCTAGTAATGGAGTCTATAGGGCGGTGTACTCAGGCATCAAACTAGCAGGTGATCAACCATGGGCTCTAGAGGTGGCCCCCGTAGGCTCTAGAGGTGGCCCCCGTCACCATGACGTGGCACTTAGTTCTACGTGGCACTTAGTTCCAGGTGATTTCAAACATACATCATGTAATCATATAATGGGCTCTAGAGGTGGCCCCCGTCACCCATGACGTGGCACTTAGTTCTACGTGGCACTTAGTTCCATGTGATTTCAAACATACATCATGTAATCATATAATGGGCTCTAGAGGTGGCCCCCGTAGGCTCTAGAGGTGGCCCCCGTCAACCATGACGTGGCACTTAGTTCTACGTGGCACTTAGTTCCATTTAACATACAACTTTGGGAAACACGGGCCCCCTTCCGAGTACACTTACCTATGTTGTCCACTCTATAGTCTTTCCCATAACCCCCGGCTTGTCACTTTTGTTCAGGCAGATTTTGTGTTCTTGTATTTATACATGTGAAACAGGGTTGAAATAATCTAATTTAATTCTAAGAAAAATTGGGGATGTCCTATAGGGTGTCCAGCAACTACATATAAAATTTGGGGTCAAACACTCGCTGTTTGCACCGCGAAAATAATTTGTAAAGAAAATATATACAGCAGTTTTTACAGAACTGCGCCTACTGACACAGCTGCAGTATAACAGCCATATCTCCTAGACCGTAACTCCAAATTCAGTCATTCTGGAGTCTATCGACATCTACACATCCTGATCTACGTTTTGTATTCAGGCCTCGGGCCCAAATTCCAATGTTAAAAGGGTCGAAACCTCAAAAGAAAATCCAGACAGCAACATAGGGAAATAATTCACTAATGTAGATTTCATAGAATTATGTAATTTGGTGTCTAAAATCATTATGTGGCACAAATACATGGTAATGGGAATCAAACAGCGAATAATAGTATTTTTCAAGTCATAATAATCATAAATTGCCAAAACACTAAATTTATATGCGTCTACAATTACTAGGGGTCCTTAATTCATATGTCTATGTGATTCGCAAGTTCAAGGAGATAAAGGAGTCCAATTGAATTATTATTTAATGCGAGGAAGTTTTGTGACTCTTAGACTGGTGAGTTTGAAGGTTCAAATTGTTTTACTATGATATTCAAAGAGAGTCACAAACTAACTACATGTGGTATTTCAAGGAGACTTGTACTAGGACAATAAGATGTACAAGGTTACTTGCCTTAAATCGACGGTTGAAATCTCCGCTTGTTGAAGCAAATAGAGTAGAAAAATCCCCGAAAATGTCCTCGAAATGCGCGTCCAAAAACTGATCTGAGATCGAGCTTTCCTTGCACACACGATCGGCCCAAAACGGCGGACAGCAACTTCGGATCGGCTGCGGGTAGAACAGCGGACAGCAAAATTGCCCAATCAGATCACTCCTGTGCACCGGATCCAAACCCAGAACAGCGAACACGGCTTCGGGATTTGCTGCGGAACGAACACAGAACAGCAAAACCCAGCCACTCAGATCGCAGCGATGCAGCGGATCAGATCCGAACAGGGGACAGCGGATCCGGGATCTGGTGTGGCGAAACACGAAACAGCGATCACAGCGCGGATCTTGGCGCGATCTGATGGCTGCGATTTGAACCCGCCCAATACTCCTTCTTCTTCGTTCTCCTTCGTTCGATCGAACCGCGCGCGAGAGAGAAAGCAACGGTGTGGTGCTTCGATGGCGGGGTCTGCGGCAGTGACGGAGTGCGGCGACGGCGGCGAGAAGCGACGGCGCGCGGCGATGGATGCTCTGTTCGTGGGTTCGAACAGAGTGAGAGCGGGAGCGGCGTCTGGCGAAGCAGCGGTGAGGTAGAGGCGGTCGAGGGGGGTGCTGGAGGCGAGGGGTGATGGGGATACGGTCGGAGTAATGGTGAGGGAGACGTCGAGTTGGTAATGGCGATGGGTTTCGAAGTTGGGTTCGATGGCGAGGACGATGGTGGGGGGTTCTACGGTGGTGAGATGGCGATGGTGACGGAGTGGGTTGCAGTGGAGGTCGACGAGGATGGATAGGGTATGGCGAAGGTGATCGGAGTGGGGGAAATCTGGGTTGGCGGCGGTTGCGAAGGTTAAGGAGAAGGGAACGGGGATGGAGAAGAGACTAGCGGCGGGGTAGGGGAATTAGGTTTAAAACAGTAGATTAGGGTTAGGGTTTAAATACTAGGGTTTGAGGGTATTGGGTTTAAGGGTTTAGGGGACCCATTTCAAAAAGGGCCCAACAGAAGAAATGGTCAAAAAGCACAATAATGGGGATTAGAAAGATAAAAGAGAAGAATCGGGCTATTACTCATATAGAACGGTGCAAGACGGCACACAATCGAATTTGATAAAAAGATCCAAAATTTCGAGTTGAGACAAAAATAATGATTTTATTTGAACAGAACAAAATACGGACTCTCAAATAGACAAAAGAGTACAATTGAGAGAAATACAGTATAAAATACGAATACGGGGTAACAGGAGTTACAAATCCTACCCACCTTACACAAAAATTTCGTCCTCGAAATTTGCTCAGGCGGTACATAGGACAAGGTAAAGTAACTTAGGGGCGGGTAACAAACAAGGGATCCAAATAAAAGTTAACTTGGTGGTAACACCAAAATAAGAAGGGAGTGGATAACAACGAGGTCAAATGGATGGCATGAAAGAGAATAACAGTATCTAAAGGATCCAAATAACACAAGATAATAAATACGATGAAGGAGTAGGCAGAACTGAAACCAAGGAGATGGAGACAGGAAAGAATTTAATCCAATAATGAATGAGTACATGATGGCAGGATGGAAAGCAAGAAGGAAATAACCGGTATCAAAAACGAAGAAGAACACTGAACACCACAAGACTTGCAAGATAACAAGGCAAGGAGGTGAACGAATAGAAAGAGCTGGAATCGAAGAAGGAAGCGACAAGGGAAAGAGGCACCACGCAATGAGTCAATGGATGAGAACAAAAGTAAGAGATAGGGGACAGCAAATTGTGCAAGGAATGGAACAAAACACAATACAAGAAAGGAGAAACAACAACATGATCCTGGGTCCTGTGGGTCATGGGCCCACCACGCTTCCGCTGCGCTACTCTGATGGTGACACTCCAAGCTCCAGACATGTTGTAGACCACGTGGCACCAAGCGACGATCCGAGCAGGAAGAAAGGAATGAGGCACCAGATCAAAGAGAGTATGGGTTCAGGATAGATATAAACAAGGATGCAAAGAATATAAAATTGAGCTTCAATTCAAATAATCAAAATTTATAGTATACATCAAAGCTAATGACTTTAACAGGAATACTAATAGTAACAATATCCATGATAATAATATCAATAGTAATAGAAAATAATAATGACAATAAAAACTAATAATAACAATGATAATAACAAAATAATAATAATAACAATAATAATAACAGAAATAAAAATCGTCATAATCATACAGGTAATAATAATGTGATGAAATAAAAATACCAACAATACTAATAATAACGATAATACATACATGACAAAGTAGAATTCAACATATTTATGAAAATAACGCAATAATAATAATAATAGCATTAAAAATAATATCAATAATGATAATAATAATATAACAATAGCAAAAATAACAATGATATCCATAAAGCAACAGTAATAATAATAAAAATAATAACAGTAGTAAAGGTGATGAAACAATAATAATAACATCAATTGAAATGACAGTAATATTAATAATACCAATAATAACAAAAGTATTCTTTTACCATCAGTTTCATTATATAAGTAACGAGTCTTGAAAAAAATAAATTAGTAATAGGTAGAAAATCTTGCCTCCTTAACATCAAGTTGCATATTTGCCTTCACGACATCAGGCTTCAAATTGCCATCCAAATATTCGGCTGCACATTTTGCCTCGCCGATATCCAGTTGCAATTTGCCTCCATTGACATCGAGTTGCATACTTGCCGTCTCGATATTAGGTTGCAACGAAGTTGTGAAATGTATATAAAATTGAGCATACTCAGGCTCAAAACAAATTAATAACAATAATAGTAACAATAAAAATAATAGTACCAATAACAATAAAAATAATAAAATATCGATACTAATAACAATAAAAATAACAATGCTAATAGTAATGATTATAACAGTAAAAATAACAGTAATCGCGAAAAGAATCATAACAATAATAACAATATCAACAATACTAGTAAAAATAATAATGCAAGACAATATATAATTTGTGCCCAACATTTTTGTGGAAGCAATTTAATATTAGTAATAATAATAAAATAACGAAAACAACAATAAGAATATCATTGGTAGTAACAATAATAATAATAATACTAGTAATGATAGTGAAAATAATAGTAATAATACTAATGGTAGTAAAAATAGCGTTATACAACGAAATAAGAATTTGTCTTATCTAATAATAATTTAGTAGAAATATATAGTCGATTGAACATGAAAAGTGAGTTAAAATACATCATCGTTCGAAATAACAAAATCCTTGTTTAGAAACATCTTTATAGAAAATCGAAAATAAATATAATAATTAATAATCAAAATATAGAAAGTATTCGGAAAAATAATTATATAGAGAAAAAAAATAAGTAGGAGAAAATGAAGCTACATCCAATAAAGAGTCAAAGAGGAGGATGACTAGAAGGGACGAAAGAAAATTAAGGAATTGAATACGAAGGAAGAGGGACGAGGGGCAAAATCGGAATTAAAGAGAATATAGCAGGGAAGAAATAATCAACATGATACTCAACATGAATCAACAAATAAAAGTGAATGCAAGGCAGGGAAAGCAATGAACGACACACGAGTTGAAATAAGAAGGAATTATCAAGGCAAGCAGAAGATAAGAGATCGCGTGCATCGGAATCAAAAAATATGAGTACGGAAAGAATAAATTGTACCCAACAAGAAATCAATAAATCGGGATGATGGTAAGAGATGGAAGGAAGCAATGAATCAAAGAATTGAATATGAAGGGATCAAATGAATGGGATAAGACTTGTATCCAGATCGAGTTGACTATTAAATTATTCATGTGGTTGCATGGCCTGTTAAATGTTGAGTTAATCCTGACTGAGTCAAGCCTGTCTAATGTATTAGTCAAACTAACACATTAGCCAAACCTGAGCTCTGATACCACTAAAAACCTTGTCACGCCCCGCTTTCCAAAATATGGAATACGAGCACGTGACGAAGCCCAGCGAATGATTTTTACATCATCCATAAGCTGTAGGATCGACCCAGCATCATAACAAGAATATACAAGAGAAATATATATAACCAAGCATGCATGAATAATTTATTAAGCAACAGAAACAATTTAAACAAATAATAATATTCAAATAGTTCTCATGTCTGGATCAAGTGTAAACTCGAAAACAAGTCTTATACAGCAGAAGAAATAAATACCTTAAGGAAAGCAACTATTTAAACAGGTCCTTGCTCCAAGCAAAGCCTGAAATATCTGCTCGCCAATTCCAGCAGGAAGCTCGTCTCCAAAGTCTGCTTAATAATATAAACAGGAAAACAAAGGGGAAACAAGAGAAAATGCCCTTAGTGCAAGCTAGGGCCACAAATAGTAAAAGCAAGTACAAGAAAGGGAAAAACAAGAATTGGAATCAAGAATAAGCAGAGTTATAAGAAGTAGTGGCAAATTCAAAGACTAGCTGACAAGAGGGAACATCATAATGACTAGATTGGATAACAACTGCTAGTGGTGAATCACATGTCAGGTACACCTATAAAGGTAATTAATATCAAGCGACAACCTCAAGTCTAGTGTCATATGTTATTTTGAATGTCAGGTTTCAAATGTCAAGTCCAAGTATCAAGTTCCAGGCTTTAAGTCTCAGGTATCATGTTTCATGTATCATATCATCAGGTATCAAGTGACAGGTGTCAAGTTCAAGTCTTGTAATTATTACTATCTAGGTAGCACGACATGCATCCATTATACTACATGGTTGCTACAGTCAAATCAATTGCGCTTAGACCTAGTAATGGAGTCTATAGGGCGGTGTACTCAGGCATCAAACTAGCAGGTGATCAACCATGGGCTCTAGAGGTGGCCCCCGTAGGCTCTAGAGGTGGCCCCCGTCACCATGACGTGGCACTTAGTTCTACGTGGCACTTAGTTCCAGGTGATTTCAAACATACATCATGTAATCATATAATGGGCTCTAGAGGTGGCCCCCGTCACCCATGACGTGGCACTTAGTTCTACGTGGCACTTAGTTCCATGTGATTTCAAACATACATCATGTAATCATATAATGGGCTCTAGAGGTGGCCCCCGTAGGCTCTAGAGGTGGCCCCCGTCAACCATGACGTGGCACTTAGTTCTACGTGGCACTTAGTTCCATTTAACATACAACTTTGGGAAACACGGCCCCCCTTCCGAGTACACTTACCTATGTTGTCCACTCTATAGTCTTTCCCATAACCCCCGGCTTGTCACTTTTGTTCAGGCAGATTTTGTGTTCTTGTATTTATACATGTGAAACAGGGTTGAAATAATCTAATTTAATTCTA
This sequence comes from Hemerocallis citrina, assembly GCA_017893485.1. Taxonomy (NCBI): domain Eukaryota; kingdom Viridiplantae; phylum Streptophyta; class Magnoliopsida; order Asparagales; family Asphodelaceae; genus Hemerocallis; species Hemerocallis citrina. The sequence continues at coordinate 18,839,362 of CM030361.1, read as the reverse complement.
AGAAAAATTGGGGATGTCCTATAGGGTGTCCAGCAACTACATATAAAATTTGGGGTCAAACACTCGCTGTTTGCACCGCGAAAATAATTTGTAAAGAAAATATATACAGCAGTTTTTACAGAACTGCGCCTACTGACACAGCTGCAGTATAACAGCCATATCTCCTAGACCGTAACTCCAAATTCAGTCATTCTGGAGTCTATCGACATCTACACATCCTGATCTACGTTTTGTATTCAGGCCTCGGGCCCAAATTCCAATGTTAAAAGGGTCGAAACCTCAAAAGAAAATCCAGACAGCAACATAGGGAAATAATTCACTAATGTAGATTTCATAGAATTATGTAATTTGGTGTCTAAAATCATTATGTGGCACAAATACATGGTAATGGGAATCAAACAGCGAATAATAGTATTTTTCAAGTCATAATAATCATAAATTGCCAAAACACTAAATTTATATGCGTCTACAATTACTAGGGGTCCTTAATTCATATGTCTATGTGATTCGCAAGTTCAAGGAGATAAAGGAGTCCAATTGAATTATTATTTAATGCGAGGAAGTTTTGTGACTCTTAGACTGGTGAGTTTGAAGGTTCAAATTGTTTTACTATGATATTCAAAGAGAGTCACAAACTAACTACATGTGGTATTTCAAGGAGACTTGTACTAGGACAATAAGATGTACAAGGTTACTTGCCTTAAATCGACGGTTGAAATCTCCGCTTGTTGAAGCAAATAGAGTAGAAAAATCCCCGGAAATGTCCTCGAAATGCGCGTCCAAAAACTGATCTGAGATCGAGCTTTCCTTGCACACACGATCGGCCCAAAACGGCGGACAGCAACTTCGGATCGGCTGCGGGTAGAACAGCGGACAGCAAAATCGCCCAATCAGATCACTCCTGTGCACCGGATCCAAACCCAGAACAGCGAACACGGCTTCGGGATTTGCTGCGGAACGAACACAGAACAGCAAAACCCAGCCACTCAGATCGCAGCGATGCAGCGGATCAGATCCGAACAGGGGACAGCGGATCCGGGATCTGGTGTGGCGAAACACGAAACAGCGATCACAGCGCGGATCTTGGCGCGATCTGATGGCTGCGATTTGAACCCGCCCAATACTCCTTCTTCTTCGTTCTCCTTCGTTCGATCGAACCGCGCGCGAGAGAGAAAGCAACGGTGTGGTGCTTCGATGGCGGGGTCTGCGGCAGTGACGGAGTGCGGCGACGGCGGCGAGAAGCGACGGCGCGCGGCGATGGATGCTCTGTTCGTGGGTTCGAACAGAGTGAGAACGGGAGCGGCGTCTGGCGAAGCAGCGGTGAGGTAGAGGCGGTCGAGGGGGGTGCTGGAGGCGAGGGGTGATGGGGATACGGTCGGAGTAATGGTGAGGGAGACGTCGAGTTGGTAATGGCGATGGGTTTCGAAGTTGGGTTCGATGGCGAGGACGATGGTGGGGGGTTCTACGGTGGTGAGATGGCGATGGTGACGGAGTGGGTTGCAGTGGAGGTCGACGAGGATGGATAGGGTATGGCGAAGGTGATCGGAGTGGGGGAAATCTGGGTTGGCGGCGGTTGCGAAGGTTAAGGAGAAGGGAACGGGGATGGAGAAGAGACTAGCGGCGGGGTAGGGGAATTAGGTTTAAAACAGTAGATTAGGGTTAGGGTTTAAATACTAGGGTTTGAGGGTATTGGGTTTAAGGGTTTAGGGGACCCATTTCAAAAAGGGCCCAACAGAAGAAATGGTCAAAAAGCACAATAATGGGGATTAGAAAGATAAAAGAGAAGAATCGGGCTATTACTCATATAGAACGGTGCAAGACGGCACACAATCGAATTTGATAAAAAGATCCAAAATTTCGAGTTGAGACAAAAATAATGATTTTATTTGAACAGAACAAAATACGGACTCTCAAATAGACAAAAGAGTACAATTGAGAGAAATACAATATAAAATACGAATACGGGGTAACAGGAGTTACAGCAGCGATGTCGGTAAAACCTTGGTAAAGTTCAGCTCAAAGTTTTCCCTGATTAAGCTTATGATATGTCAGTCGATTCTGCTCAGTGGCTGTCCAAGCATCTACCAGAAATTCTTGCAAAAGTTTTCCTACTCTCAGAATTGCTGAATACTCTGTATTGCGTTGAAATAAACGATAACTATAGAATTGCATTTGAATTAGTCTAGCAGTTGAAGGTCTTCCATTGATGACATCCCACTATTTCAAACCTGGTTCCATCCCAACTCACCATAAGGGAATAGCAAGACATAATGCAATAGCAAATATGCTGGGTAGCACTCGTTAATTTGCATTAACTCGTTGTTTCCCCTCAAATGCAGTATATTATCTCTTAAACCACTAATTTCATTTCCATCACCAGGTATAATCACTACAATCTCATTAGTAGTTGGAAGATTATACCTACGCCGGTCATTTGGTGAATTGTAGTATAGAACCACGGGTAAGCCTTCATCCGAAGAACTTGCCTGGTTTAAAATTGCATAAGCTTGTCGGAACTTATATGCAAATTCATTGAACTCCAAACAATCCTAAATAATATTGAGAACATCAGCTCTCAAATGAGGATTTCACGATCTACGAAAACCTAAAGCAGAAACTGGATCGTAAATGTAGAGTCGTGCATAAACAACAGCTTGACCTGGCTGTGGTCTTAATGACCCCATTCGATGGCGCAGCTCTCCATGTATGGTGAATGAGCTAGGCCCCCGACCATGGATGAACCTTTCATCCATTTTGACACCCAAACTCGCAAAAGCATTTGCCGCATTGTATTCTTGAGTATAAGTCCGAAATGAAGTCGATTGTGCACTATCACCATCATATAAATCTTGAAGTTGTGGGAGTGGAGTAATGAGCAAAGGTAGCTTCACTTTTCCTTGTGAACAACATTTTTCGAAATAATTATTTCTGACAGATGAGACCGATAATTTTTCATCATTCCAATGCAATGCTGAACAATAAGAGCAGGTTACATTCATCATGCCGAGAAAGTGTCGTTCTGAATTTAACCTATTAGTTACGATGGCCATGTAAGTTCACAGATGTATATATTTTAACCTATGGATAATATACACGGGTTAAAGGTATAAAAAAAATAACCTATTCAATTTGGACATAGCAGTTCGATATTGTCTCTTATGTTGGGCCAATTGACGCGGAGTGCACCCTTCAAGTCTCTCTACTTGTGAATCAATCATATGGCTGAAAATGGAAAGCAACTAACTAAAGACAATCTGAAAAAGTTTAAGATTTAAAAAGCAAACATTATTTACCTAACAGCGTCAGAAGCTTGAGAGGTTCTTTGCAGGCCAATATTTGGCAGTAGTGAAGAAGTTTGTCCATCATATGTATGTTTCTGTGGTACATTAGAAGAAATTTCGAATAACGAAAGACTTGTTCGAGCTAAACATTCATCAGTTGCGTCTAATACTCATGTAGAGCACATTTTAATTTTGTCTCGTTCTCGTCGTCTACGTTGGGCCAACGTAGCTTTCGATATAACATCAACATTATGAGCCTAAATTTGTAAAAATGAATCGTTATAAATGACTGTTTAAGAAGAGAACCACTTGCTTATTTCAGAATGTATTAATTTTGATTATTACATCGATAATAAATAAAAGAAGCAGTGTGAGGAAACATAAAAAAAATCAATGTAGACAAAGCAAGATAAGCATATACCGCACTAGACATTTCATTTTCCTTTTCCTTTCCTTGGCCAGAATAACTTGTTTCCTTTCTCTACAATGGGTGGTTAAAAAGTAGGAATTAAAAAAAATCAATAATGAGCAAAAGACCAACCATGTAATAAGGGGTTAAGCTTACCTTGCGAAGAGATATTAGATTAAGCACGCGTTCATCTCGAAAGGTAACCCCGACATTTTTTTGTCGAAAGAATTGCACCTGTAATAGAAAAATATCAATTTTGAATGTAAATGGACAATTAATTAATTTGATAAAAACACAATAAAAAGCTTCACTTACTGTTTTTTCCAAGTCAACATTAACCTGTAAGGTATTAAAGTAAACATTAAAATGTGAGGAACTTATTGTTATATCAAGAGTTGTAGATTTTTTTGTAAAAAAAAGGAGATACTTACATGGCCATATATAGTGATGTCATCCAAAGCTGTTCTTTAATTGAAGTAATTGATCTGTATATAAAGGAGGGGAAATATATGATGATTAACTTTGACGTTCTAATTATTTTAACAAACCAGTCAAGACATTGTAGAGTAATCTATTTTCTACTTTGACGTTCTGATTAACTTTGATTATAAATTATTTTAAAATACGAACATAATATTAACTACTATGATCTATCTTCTAGAAACTGTAGAGTAATGGGTACATGCATGTGCATAAGGTGGCTTGAAGACATTATTAGTTGGTTGGTTTCAAGACATGGTTGGTCTTTTGCATGTGCATAAGGTGGCTCAGGTTAATACCCAGGTAATGAATGCACTGTTGGTGCTTTTTCTATATAAATCACAATCAATATTTAGATATGTACCAGTTACTTGGATTTACTGTCATGTTATAACTTATAATAGTAGAATATTTCATGTATGGAGAGTAAGCTTATAATACTGGAATAATTAAAAAACCGAAACAATTTAACGAAGGTTTGTTATAGTGGTATAGTGAATGACTCCAAATAAATGCATATATATATATATATATATATATATATATATATATATATATATATATAGGGAGCCATTCGGTTGAGAACTAATTTAGTAAGAACTCCGTGAGAACTCACGGAATGGACCCCCCATGAAAAATCTGAACCGGCCATCTCGCTCTACACACCTTAGATAGCAGAACATAAAGAAATCAAGTGATTTGAAGTTCATTTTCCCATGATTTACATCATCGCAAAATTTTATGGCTGATAATTCTACTCCATTTGATGGATGGGCAAATTTATGTTAATTATGTTCTCAACCGAAGGGCTCCCTATATATATAGTCAGAGGAGTTAATTAAGTACTATTAACCTGGGGTTTTGGAACTTAATTTGATTGTTTGTGTCACCTCTATGATATATGATGAGAGCAATGTGTGACAAGCAAGCAAGTCAAAGAAGATGGTTAGCATAATTAAACGTAAAATGAATTAAGATAAAGTGAGAGGGAAGCAGGAGTTAGTGCCTTAATCAGGGCCGGCCCGGAGATCCGGCTTACCCTAGCCGAACTCATGTTTTGTTGCCCTTTAGTAAAAAAAATTTAATACTAACAACAGAAGGTAAAAGTAAAAGCAAATAAAATAAATTTACGCAAAGTCATGAAAAACATCAAATGTACACTATGCCATGGAAAGCAATTTATGCAAAAATATTTCCTGATTTAAAATAAAAATCAATCTAGGAAACGAAAATTTTGTAAAGTTAAACAAAGTTATAGAACCCAAAAACTAAATCTAAAAGCATAATTTTAAGCAATTATAGAACCTCAAAACTAAATCTACTTACCACACTGTTACAGCAATGACAGTATATTCCAGAATCTTTTATATACTCATCGCGTAGTTTCTGTCAATAAAAGGAACTTGTTAGTGAAAAAGAAGAAACATATAATTGTAAACTTAAGCAATAAAAACAGTAATTGATTAATAAATACTGTGCCTCGAACATAATACCTACTTTGGTTCCTCATGTAAAATGTCATCCATGAACACGAACTTGTGGAGGCCCAGATCCCTCCACAAATGACAATTCAGAAAATTAAGTTTAAGTTGAAGCACAAGATTTGTGGAAATTAATGCATATTAATTAAATATACCCATTTTTTCTGTGAAGATGTCCTCCTATATAGGCTAGCACAAGTGTATCGACAAATCATTCTAAAATATGTTAGGTATGTTGAAAGGACTTATCTTTATGTTTCAAGGATTTATCTTTGATAAAAGCATGATTACATTGTTTTTTTTAATTTTGAACTACAACATAAAGTCAAACAAAATACGATTACATTTGCAAAATTAAAATTACATTCGGATTACAATTTGGTTCAAAAAAATATGTTTCTCCTTGTATTTCTTGAAGCAAATTCTTCAATTAAGTCATCATACTTAAGTTTCTCCAAAAATTCATTCTCGATTGAGATCATAGCCAATCCACTCAATCTTTCTTGTGACATGGTAGTCCGAAGGTAAGTTTTTATCAACTTTAACTTAGAAAAACTACCATGCACTTTGGAAACCACCTTCATCCCAATAAGATCTTATAAAGTTAAGAATGTCAATTTATTTGATTATCTCCTTTGGCAATATTTTTTTCAACTCTCTAAGATCTTGAAATAACTCTTTCCCATAAATATCACATTGTTGGTCATGTTCCAAGAAGATTTGTGGTTTAGTGCAGTGCTCCCTCAATTTTTCTTCACTAACACTTACAAACTTCGCATTAAATAAAAATCCGAGGATTTCTTCATAGAGCTCAAATTGTTTAAACCGATCATTTAATGATGTAAGAGCTTGATCTATAATGTAGATAAAGTATGTAACTCTAAAATTATCCTCCGTGATTGGCTTCCTTCGGCATTCGCTTCCATATCCTCATCAAAGTGCTTCTTTCTACGAACAATTTTTTTCATTGGAAAGACCGGATCAATGCCAACATCATTAGCAAGTTCCTTCGCTTCTTTCATCAAGTCTTCAAAACCATCTTCTCTAAACTTTTAAAGAAAATAATGAGTTCCTTTTGAATAGTAATTGCAGCATCTAAATTCATCTCTTCTTGTTGAAGTATTTTGCTAACACGATTAACTTTGTCTAAGATTTTATACCAAACACATAAACTAATCAAGAACTTAAAATCCTCTAAAGCATTTTTGCACAAACCTTTAGCTTCTGCCATCCAACATCCTCTTTAGAAGTATTGGCGATTTGAATTAAGGCATCTCTCAATTCCGGTGCTTGATTTCTTATTGCTTTAACACTTTCAATGTGACTTTCCCAACGAGTTACGGATAATGCTTTTGGTGTCAAACCCGTCACATATGTTCTAAGAATATCCCACCGATGTATGGAGCCTGAAAATAAAGTATAAATCTTTTGCACATATGCAAAAAAAATTCTAGCTTTCACACAAGACTTTGCCATAGCACATAATGCAAGGTTTAAGCTATGGCATCCACATGGTACATAAAAAGCTTTAGGATTTATGTCAAGAAGTCTCTTTTGTACTCCTTGATGTTTACCTTTCATGTTTTACCCATTGTCATAACCTTGACCTCATATATTATTAATGTCGAGTTTAAGTTCAACCAAAGTATCTTCAAGCCGTTTGTATATTATTAATGTCGAGTTTAAGTTCAACCAAAGTATCTTCAAGCCGTTTGAAAAGACCAAGTCCCGATGTATCATCAACCTTTAAGAAGACAAGAAAAAACCCTTCCACCTTAACTCCACTTGCATCCTCAACATCCACGCATCTTATGATAATTGACAATTGTTCTTCATGACTTAAATCCGGAGTACAATCAAGGATAACCGAGAAGTACTTTGCTTTTAAAATTTTTTGGAGAATTTTCTATTTGATCTCATTAGCTAATAAACTTATCAACTCATTTTGAATCTTATGACTCAAATAGTGATATTGCATTTCTTTATTTACCACACGCCGAAGATGGTCTTGCATAACTAAATCAAATTCAGCAAGAAGCTCAATAAGTTGACAAAAAAGTCTATTGTTCTTCTCATAAATCTTTTCATTTGATCCATGAACTGGCAAATTATTTTGAGAAAGGGTCTTCACAACCGCAATAATGCGAATGAGTACATTCTTCCAACGAATTTTCTCCTTGCCGATTTGTGCTTCCATTTTTTTATCAATTGTTTCGTTTAGGTTTAGTCTCCTTTGCAAGTCAACCCACTTCACAATATTTGCCGAATGCTCCCTATTGCTTTCATGGTTTCTAAGCTTTGTAAGAAGGTTATGCCAATCATCTATCCCATTTTTGGCCAAGTTACTTGACATTGGTTTATGCTTGAACAACTTGCAACAAAAACAAAACACCTTATTTAACTCATTTGAATAGACAAGCCACTTCCTTTCGTTTTTCTCTCCATTTGGAAAATAACGTGTGTAAAGTTTGGATGAAAAGCACCTACCACTCTTTTCATCTCTTGGAAACTCATCATTTTCCTTTAAAATCTTAATAGGGCCTCGGAGAACCAACGTTACTCTCTTAGAATTATTGATACTTTCCCACAATTCCGGATCGTAATTCACATCAACATCTTTTGTAAAGTTCAGGATGGTTTCATTATGCTCCTCCGTAGATTCTTCATTTATTACATGAATACCTTCATTCATAGGCTCCATATGATCTTCATCACTAGCTTGTCCATGAGCGTCTTCATCTACATCAACATCTTCATGTTCATCAAGAAATCCATCTCTGTCTTCAACACTAGTGCCAATAGCTTCTCCAACTTGACTTGAATGTAGAGATTTTTGAGATTTTCATCAAATAATTTAGAAATTGAGCCCACCAGTGATTGTGCAATTACATCTTTGCGTTGCTTGACCCTCCTATTATGAGATCTAGAATTTTGTTTCTGAAACCTCACTCGGTTCGTGTCATTTTCATCCTTAGTCATTGTACCTATAGGATATCGCAATAAGAATTAAACCTCACTTGGTTCTTGTCATTTTGAAAAAACTTGAATAATGTATTAAAATAAGTAATATCCCTAAAACAAATATATAATAGTGTAGTAAGATCATTAATATCCCTAAAACTTGAATAGTGTAGTAAAACAAATATATAATAGTGTAGTAGACACATTTTCACCCACATCAATTTTGATTTTCACTAAGATATGAAGCTTGCTCCCCTGAGTCAAGATCCTGTTATCGTGAGCTGTCGCAAATGCTGGAACAAAGTTTTGGCTTGTATTCATTCTTAAAATATTTGGTATTGTATCTGGCACTATCAGTGATGACATGTTTTATCCTTCCGAATCCTAAGCTACCATCTGATATATAAGAGACATGATACGTTGCAATACAAGTTGTATCCTATTAGCTGCAACACACGAGCGACAAAAGAAAAATAAGAATATAAATTGGGATCCACCATTTGCTATATTTTGACAATTTTTTGGCAATTTTTCTGTCCTTTTGTGCATTATGTCTGATAAGTACAATTAATTTACTGTATAAACACAAACCCAAATCATTAATTTCATCATATCTTATATATACACTTTTTCCCTTCCTGCTATTACCTCTTTGATTTGGTTTCCTCATTCATATTTACAGTTAAAATTTATAGCCTTATGCAACTAGAATTTATACAACTAGAATTTATATTTCTAGTTTACTTTGTTTCTCACAATTCATAGAATCATAATTCACAGTAATCTATTCTTCATAATGCACACAAATCACAATATGTAATGCTTTCATAGTTTCACAGTAAATCACATGATTCACATTCACAGACCAGTAAATCAAAATTCACATTTAATAACATTAAATTGAAAGAAGAAAACGAAGAGAAGAAAAGTAGATATAATACCGAAGGAGATTAGGGACTTAGGGTTTCAATTAGGGCTAGGGTTAGGTTTAGGGTTTTGATGGAAAGGATGAGCCGTCGCATCGCCCGTCGGAGCCTCAATGAAAGAGGCAAGGAGCTACGAGCCTACGATCGGAGGAGGACCAGAGGAGCGGTGGAGCCGTGGAGGAAGTCGGGTTTTGGATCGGGGTTGAGAAAAAGAGAAAGAAAAGATAAAGGGGATGAGGGATCGGTACTGGAAGATGAAGAGAAAGACAGAGATGAAAGTTTTTTTTAAAAAAATTTAAACTTTACACATAGCTAGGCCCTCATTAAAATTTATTTTACTATATAAATATATGTATTGAATTTTTTATTTAAATTTTGTTGCCCCATCAAAAGGGGGTTACCCAAGCCCATTGGCTTGTTGGGCTTGGGCCTGGACCGGGCCTGACCTTAATTAGTGGTAGGTTTCTCTTCCCACATATAAAAAAATGAATATTTTGAACGATACTAAAGCAATTAAAAGGTAAGAAAGATGAGCAGGGCCGGCCCCACCCTTGAGGCGGGTGAGGCGGCCGCTTCAGCCCCCCGAAATTTTTTGTGATTTTAGGGGCCCCAAATTTGTAATTTTCTTGTAAATATACACATATTTTGTGCATAAAAAAATACTGATATTAGAGGCCTTGGACCCCCGGGAATTCAGGACCAGCCCTGATAAGGATATTAGTAAGATTCATTTCAAATCGATGGAAATACTGGCGTAACTGATGCTATGGATGGTGTTCAAATGCAGGATATGATGCTTGTCTGCGTGCTGAGTACTTGTGGTGATCTGCACAGAGCAAGAGAGGGTTAGGAGTGGGAGTCAGGTCACCACGTCAAACTCTCTAAAACCCTTCCACTTTGGTGTTTGTCAACAAATGAGTTAACAATAACAGCTAGGTGCCTAGAATATCTTTTGTGTAATACATTTTTTTTAAAGGAAAAGGTAGAATATGGCCACCCGGTTTTATTAATCAGAAATTAACAAAATATACAAAATACGTACAGAAAATAAAATATGAAGCAACATAACCCGTACAAACACTAGATCCCTCCAACAACCCTAGAGGGTGGGCCGACAAACCAATAGTCCACACACTATCGAAGATGACAAACCTACTCCTCAAATATTGCAATGGACCCCATCTTGGGCCCAAATACAAAGCTCGGCCCAGCAAAATTGTATGTATGTCACTTTAGCTTCGTACACTGCCTCCACGGCACGTGCACACCCACCTGAAGCTAGTCAGGCGGGATTTTATCAACGGCCGAACTCTGCCATCTCATCAATGGGGGATCCCTTCTATGGGCCCAAGCCCCGCAGCCGTGCTGCAACAATAAAATATACTTACTCCCTTCAGGCGGGATTAGACACCCGCTGAACCCAATTCTCTCCTCCTCCCACCATCACGCAAACATCACACTTATCCCAACCAAAAGTACCGCCTCCAATGAAAGAGCCGCTACCATAGAGAAAGCCGTGAAGATGATACCTTCACCTCTCTCACGTTCTTGCTCTCTCGGGCGATTTCTCACCAAGGAAAGTCTCTCACTCACCCCAACCAAAACCACGACGCAAGAGAGAGCTATGGAGAGGATACCTTCCCCTCTTTCATGCTTAGGGATGGCAACCGGGCCGGGCTGACCCGCGACTTGCCCGCGGTCCGCCCACACGAACCCGACCCGCTTAACTCGGTCCGGGTCCGGGTCGAAGCCGCAGGTTGACCCGGGTCGGAAAAATCGTGAACTCAACCCACTCGACCCGGCCCGCCCAACCCGTTGACCAAGTCAAACCCGCCCGTCAACCCTCGGTTTGACCCGTTTGACCCGTTTTTTTTTAATATATATATTTTTTTGTGTTTTTTTGTATTTTCCCCTATAAATACCCCCTTTAATTCAATCTAAAAAATTTCACACCTTACTCTCTTACTCTCTCTTCTACTAGTCTACTACTACTCAATTCAATCTCAATTAAATCAAGTTTTTTCAACAAAGAAGTAAGCAACAAAGCAATGACTAATCAATAATATATGCATTTTTTCACTTTTATACAGTTATACTTACTAGTAATTTACATGTACGATGCACGTTTTAATAATTTCAAAAAATAAAATAAAAACTCTGACGTAGGGAGGATTTGAACCGGAAACCTCCTTTATATTAGTTATGTATGTGCGTTGCACATGTTGGTAGAATGACAAAATGACAATTGACACTAAGGCCTTCTCCCATTATAATATTAGAGATTATATTTTTTTTTAAAGTGAAGTTGTCACACACAAAAAATCAAAATCAAAATCAAATCGGGCCAACCCACGACCCGGTCCGACCGGACCCGGTTTCGACCCTAATGGGTTCGTGGGTCGACCAGGTCAAAATTTCCAATTTTGAACCCGGTCCGGCCCGGTTAACCCACCGACCCGACCCGCCCAAGTCAGCCTTCAACCTGGGCGGGTCCGACCCGGTCGACCCGAATGCCAACTCTACTCTTGCTCTCTCGGGCAATTTCTCACCACACAGACACACAAAGAGAAATTAACTCATCTCTCTCATAGACTCTCACTCTCAAACAGAAACCTAAATCATACAACAACAATTGACTCCTCGCGCCACGATGGACGGTGACTTTGCCGATGTGAGGGATGCTGATGAGAGAAGAGGTGGCGATGTCAAGAAGGTGGTGGCCTTTGCTGGAGGAAGCTTAAGAGCTAAAAAGTAGGCGGCGACTCAAGCAGCGAGTCTGGGCGGCGGCGAATCTGGGTCTTCCTCAATCAGAATCGAAATCTTCAGCGCCGACTTCGATGGCGGCGGGTCTGGGGGACGGCATCACCACGAGCTCCACACCATAGGAGCTCGCCTTCTTCACCCTACGTCAATGTCCCCGTCTGAGACTTGGACGGGGTACGGTGATCCTTGACCATCGACGATGGGAGACAGAGGGTGCAGCCGCAAGAGGGACGACACCGGGGTACGTTGGTCCTCGACCATCGTCGATGGGAGGCAGGGGTGCGATGGGAGTGACTGTCGGAGCTAGAACGGAGCTAGTCAACAATCGTGATGGGACGTGATAGGCTGAAGAGGGTAGAGCGTGAGACTACGAGGGAGACGACGGGAGGCACCGGCGATTGTTTGGGGGGGGGGGGGGGGGGGGGGGGGGGGGCGACGAGCCCTAACCACCGCCCCCAAGCTCAGATGTAGAGTTTTGAAACTTTATGGGGGGGGGGGGGGGGGGGGGGGGGGGGGGGAGGGTGGGTGTGTGTGTGTGGGGGGGGGGAGGGGGGGGGGGGGGGGTGCGGAATCTAGAGAGACAAAACTCTTTTTTAACAATGTTACTATATTATTACTTTCAACTTTTTACTTACCATTTCGGTAAGTAAAAGGTGAAAGCTAAATTATCACTTCAGTTATGGGAGGGAGAGAAGAGGAGGAGGTACACCCATGATTTCAATAAAATAAAATAAAATAATATAATAATAAATACATGATAATCCATAAGTGAACTGGAGCAAGTTAGTCAAGTGGCCAACTTTCACCCATTCTTAAGATAATGATGGTCTTGTCTTAGCTCACTTAACTTGATCAAAACTGTAATGATGTCCGATATGCTTTAATTAGAACTGATATATTACTCTATCCGTAAACCCCATTCTCAATTTTTATTTTTGGCCCTTTATCCTAATTTTGTAATTTCACTTGATCGTGAAAGGAAGATTTTGACGTGCATTTTGGTTTAGAAAAACCTTTTCCACAATCTTAGCTTAATTATTTCTGACCGTCAAACTCACTCACGGATATGCATCTGCAAGTGGATCATAAGTTGACAAACTTACGCCGTACAAGCAGGGGCGAAGTCAGAACAAAGAACAAAATTTTCAGGGGGTCAAGAAAAAATTCTATAACTATATATAAATATATAGGTATTTTTTCATAATTTTAAGGGGGCCAAATAATAAAATTTAATAGATTTAACGGCGGTTTTAAAAAATTTTCAAAAATTTTAAGGAGATTTTCAAAAATTTGGGGGGGCCCGGGCCACCCCGGGCCCCCACATAGCTCCGCCACTGCGTACAAGTTATCATGCGTGCACCCTTTTCTCACACCCTTTGTTACAATTAGAACTCTTCAAATTATCTCATTCTTTTAAAACAACTATATATAGTCACTATTTTACCCAAGTGAAAAAAAAAAAAGAACTACAGACATTTATCTATTCAAGTGCCCACACTGATGAAAAGTGTTAGATTAGCAGCCATATGAATAGTAGGTAATATATGGAAGAGGATATAGGGGATCATATGCCCGTAGCAGAAAATTGACGCACTAAAAATTTGTTCTCTGCGACCTAAATTTATGATTCACACGATTTAAGTTGATCTATACATCATAAAATATAGAGTAAAGAATAATTACTAAATTTGAATATATTTTACTCATTCATTAAGAGGTTCCAAAATAAACGGTTTTCCAGCTGTACAACTATTGCGATTATTAAATATATGAATAAAATACATTCAATTTTGATAATATTTTATTTTCTCATGTTTTATGATATATATTAAACACTTTAAATAATGTATATTATACACTTACAATGAGGGGTATGATTTTTTTAAGATGCCACAGGATTTTCCTTATTCTCTACTAGTAAAATGTATGTGCGATTCAAACCTCTAAAAAGTATAGTCATTAACTTAAATAAATTTTCCAATAAAAAATATATATTATATTTTTATGAAAGATCAACATTTGATAACAAATATTATTAAGAAAGAAATTTAACAAGGAATATGCACTTAGAATAACTTGTTATGCATGAATCTACACTACAACTAAGGTATTAATCTTCCATGATATTAGTATTCATTTAAGAAGGAAAAATGTTGGGGGGAGATATTCCAAATTTTTGTCAAATATCGAAAGAGTATATTGATTAGTGTATAAAGGGCTTAGGTACATGTATAGATCATTTAACACATTTGAAAAAAAAAATCCTAATTTGCTACACGAACATTGTGTTTAAATGGTAGGATTGAATACTTTCACATGCATGTTTACTCAACTTTGAAACAGGAAGACCTCCTATGATTGAAATTAGCGCAAAAAAACCTTAAACATATAAATAGTAGCAAAATATCTAAAAATATCTGGGCTTTTAAGCTTATCAAGATATCACCAATCATAATCAAGCTTTCTAATATCAGCATCCAATAGATCCTCCATTCCCCTTCCAGTCATCGTCGTTCCAAGCGATATCATCTCCAATATAATTGACACAGCAACTTAAAAATTCCTCAAAATTACTTCAATTTATTTAAAATTTAGTCCCCCCCCCCCCCACGCGCGCAAGTTCAAACCTTTTTCAATCAAAATTTTCCCCATTCTCACTCCAACTTCAGAATATTAATGCACCATCACTAATTACACAGTCCCTCAATAATAAAAAAATAATTTGTTCTTTTTTATAAAATTCAAAAACAAAACCCCGACATTGCAACTACCAAACATAGAATGGTTACAGTGAGCTTACCACGATCTCCGAGTGCGTGCGAACAGATCCAACCAGTCCTTGTCTCCGCCAACACTGTCGAAGGTTCGAAACTGGTGGAGGTGAGATTCGACGGAGGCACGGTGGCTGCCGACGGTGGACTCGATCGCGATCCGGTTCATTGTGTGCAGATCTCAAAGCACCGACATGGATTTCAAAGGGTACGGGGTGCAGGGGGCTACGAGGCACGTTTGAGGCTACAGGGTGACGGAGCGGCAGTGCGGCGGGGGGCGACGGAGCGGCGGGGAGAGAGATGGTCGGTTGTTCAAGTGAGAAGGAGAGAAACATCAAGGGAGATGAATAGATGCAGATGTGTGAGGGAGAGAAATAGACGCATTTGAATGTTTTGATTTGGATAACTCGTGTAGAGCACGTGTATAGTAATTGGATTTAGTTTAGACGTGTATTGCATGAGTTTATTTGATTACAAATTACAACTCTTCTATTTAAATAGTAGGGATTTGGAATGATGTACACGATTCATCATTCTAGAATCCACGTGCAAAGCTGGAGTGGTCCCTTGACAAACTGCAATATTAGTTTGTAATATGGCCCCATATTCTGGGTTTGTTTGGTTAATTCGTAATTAATGAAACATTATGACTTTATTCCACTTTTCTTCTTTTAAAAAAAAGACAAACTGCAAAATTTGTTCGTTTCTCAAGTAAATCTTTAGTATTATAATGGGGGAGTTGGGGCTGTCATTTGTAGACAACCAATAATATGTAGACATTCAACCATCTAATCTGAACCATTCATTTTTAATTGGGAGTCATATTAACCATTCTTTTACTCAACTGTTGTTAGTTACCATAATATCTTCAAAATTCAAATTTATTTACGACATAATTATTTACAAAAATACCACTCATATAAAATAAAAGTTTGTCACTAGAAGTAATTTGTAAATAGGGTGTGATGAGTATAGAGATGTCTCAAGTTTGAGGTCAGATTACGTCTTATTATTTACTATATAAAAATTTTAAAAATTAGAACGTGCATTGCACGTGCATATTACTAGTACTATTTAAATATAATGCCCCTTGCTATGAAAGCACGTGAAAGTTGTAAAGCACGACAATTTTATTTATCTTTATTTTGGTAAGAGTTAATGAGAGCTTGGCTAGTGTTTGAACAACATATTCGAATCTTCTACACTCATAAAATATGAGTGAATGATGCACTTACTTAATGTTAACTATCCATCGTAAATCAAGTTTGATCAATGGTCAAAATTAATTACATTATTTTTTTTATTAAAATCAAATATGCTTCAATTAAGCTAATTAGAATATTTTTCATTTAAAAGAAATTTAACAACCTAAATAAGAGATTCTCTCATGAATTTTTTTGTAAGTTTTCATTATAAAAAGCACCCCCTTACAACAACTTATTTTTTAGGTCTGAATTTTAACTCACTAAACTAAGTACTTCTCATCCCTAATGTGACAGTATTTTTAATATATGCTTTGGTCCAATTTTCTTTAACCTTATAAGTAGAAACCAATCAGGGCGTATCCTAAAATTCATGTGTAACTAGTATTTGTTTCCATGCATAATCAATAATCTATCTACCATCCGAAAATTTATGAGAGATGAAAAAATAAGTTGTTGTAGGGAGATGTTTTTTATTAAAAAAAAAAAATAAACTCAAAAATTCATAAGAGGATCTCTCATTTAGGCTGTTAAATTTTTTAAAATAGAAACACTACAACAAAAATACAGTACCTCGGCATTTATACTCTGGCGTTTGAGTACAAACGTCGGAGTAAACTTTTGGCACCTAAGTTAGCAAATAAAATTCCACCTACTCTGGCGTTCTAAAAAAACGCCGGGGTAGTGGACCTTGCTACTTAAATCCTACCCAAAAAATCAACACACCCAAATATTACTTTCCCCCCAAAAAATGTTGCTCTCCTGCTCAAATCGAAACCCTGCCTCCGCTGTTCCTCGCCGTCTTCCACATCAGACCTTGCTCAGTCTCTCGCCGGCCCTCTCATTCCCCCGGACATCACCATCGCCCTTGCTGTCTTCCTCCCCTGCCGTCGTCTCTCGTCGTCCCCCACTGTCTCCCTCCCCCTCTGTCGTTCCCCGCAGTACCCCGCCGTCTCCCACCGTCGACGATCTCAGATTATTCTGGTAAAAATAGATTTAATGTTAATTTTATGATTTTAGGGTTTTAGGGTTAATTTTGTTTTGGGATTTGTTAGTTATAGGGTTTCTTCAGGAAATTTTTTACTGAATTGATTTGTTAGTTGTAGGGTTTTAGGGTTCAGTTCAGTTTCGATTCAATCCCAAAATTTGTAGTTTGATTATCAGATATCTCAAAGTCTGTAGTTGCAAAATTGTAGGAATGGTTTAGGAGTTAATCAAGTTGCTTACACGGAATCTAGTTCTGTCTATTTTACCCTCAAATTTAACTAGTGTTTACATTGTTTTACAAGGGTCCAAGAGGAAAACAGTGATGCGAAGGATTACTAACATTGATGAGAGTTGAATATAGTTGTGTATTCCATCAATTATACTGTTTAGCTAAGAGATTTAAAGTAGAAAATAAAATGGTTTTCATATTTGGAAGGAGAAGAGATAGTTGACCAAGAATGGTTTTCTTGTTTGCCTATGAGATTTTGTCAAATGCTTCAAATTCAGTTGATGCATTGTACATCCATTATATTTATTGAAATGGACTTGAAGTAGGCAAATATCACTAATGTGAGTTACAGGTTGCTGTAGGTGACGTTAAATACATCGTAGCAAACAGTGGTGCTGTTAAGAGAGTTGGAAGATGTGATACTTACGCTACGGAATTTGATCTTGAAGCTGAGGAGTATGTTCCCATTCCTAAGGGAGAAGTGCATAAGAAAAAGGAGGTAGTCCAGGTAATTAATATAGAAATAGTTCATGCCGTACAAGTTGCAGTTCATATGTTCTTTCTATCAGGTAATCTCAATTTTTATGTTCTGCAACTTGTAACATATGTTCTTTCTATCAGCCTTCACATATTCTCATGTAAGAGGTGTGGGCTTAGAGTGATCTGGGTTATTTGGTGTTTATAGGAAACTGTGATGATATTTTCTTTCATCCATAGTGCCTTTTTGTGTGATTAAATTTTATTGTGCTTTTTTTTAAAAAAAATTGATTTTAATGGTATAGTAGTATAGTACTATTACTTTTGTTTTTATAAGAAATATATCTTAGGTTCTAAAGATGATATCTACTTTTGTCTAATTAGTACTGAAGAGATTATGCTGGATACCACATTGCCAAGTGCTCGATGCACTTATTGGTAATGCTATGATTGGGCTTAGTGTGATCTGGGTTATATGCTATGATTGATCTTTAATTTGGATAGAGGGTTTGTGGTGATGACACGAAAAATTCAAACTCATCAGACCATATTGTAGGCCTCTTTTTCTTTTTAGAGAAAGATTTACATGCCGATCGATAATCCCGCTGAACTGAGCAATCTCTTCTCTCTTGCCTTTCATTTTTTTAGAGAAAGACGATACATGTCAATCGATGTTTAAAAGAGAAGAATATGATGAGGATAAAAGAGCTCCCTCTTCTGAAATTATATTGAGGATGTTCACTGGCAGAATCGAACCAATTATATTATTGCCACCACTGAGTATTTATTCTCTTATGTTTTACATCTTCTTGTGTGTGAATTTATCGGATAATGATGAAGTAATTATAATAATCGAACACTTGAACTGAGGATTTCTTTCCAAGTGATGTTTCAATCTCATTACTTCCTGAATCTGATCTTTTTTTATCAGTTGTTTTTGTTTGTTCGGTTTTAAAGATTTTCTTGTAGATGTGGCCATTCAACAATTGATGAAAGCTAGAAATTTAATCTTAGGACACCTTCCTACACAATCTGATTGTATCAGGTTCTAGATGAGAAAAATTCTTCTGTTCTGATGATGATGGTTACTCTAGTATCTAGTTAAAAGCTATTTTATTATTTGAAATCATATTTTTCTTCTACATGCAAAGCCTATGAGGATTTGTTAATTTGGAATTACCGGCTGAGATTTATTAACCTTTACTGATGTATAAATTATCTGGCTGTGTCTGAGGCATTTTAATATTGCTATGTTTGCCTTAATTATTAGCTTTATGCATTCTTAGGGATACATCTTCTATCTCAGTCCTAAAGAAATTTAGGGTTGCTGTTTTAGGAGTTCAATTTCCTTTCTCAGTCCTAGACAAATTTAGTGTTGCTGTTTATAAGGGTTTGCTACATAGGAACGAATATAAGAGGTGTTAAGGGATTGTTGTCATCAACTGTGTGTGTGATTATACATTGGTCACTGAGGGTTCCTTTTGATGTTTTTTATTGAAATGAGGCATTATAGGGTTGTTGTAGTTAGTGTGTGTTGGAGTAGTTCTATGGTGTCATCAGTTTCTCTCTCTATCCATTTCGGATGACAAGTCATCTTTTATGATCAAAGTGGAAGTTCAGGAAACTAATCAGATGAGGAAATGACAGCAGATCTATTTGTAGCAGCAGATTTAATTTTTAAAAAAGAGTTTTTTAAAAATATATATCTACCCCGGCGTTTTTAAAAGCGCCGGGTAGCTTTGAGCATTTTAAAAAAGTCTGCACCGGCGTTTTAAAAATGCCGGTATAGGTGATGGCCGAAAATGGAATCCAAAACGAAAACACCCTTTCGGTGGTGTTTTTCAACCGCCGGTGTAGTTTTAACCTATACCGGTGTTCGTAAAAAATGCCGGGGAATGTACCTAAGATACAACAACACACGATTCAGTGACACTTGCACCGATGGTATCTACGACGGCATTTAAAAATGCCGGTGAATGTAAAAAAAAATGCTGGTAAAGACTATTAGTCGTGTCGTGAAACTATTATAAATAGCTTGACTGAAACATATTTGATTTTAATAATAAATAATGTAATTAATTTTGACCATTCATTATACTTGCTTTACGATGGACAGTAGATAGTAAGTAAATGCATCATTCACTTATATTTTGTGAGTGTAGAGGATTCGCATCCCTGCACAACACGATATAAAGTACATGAACAAGGAAGTTTTTTTTACCTGTACTGACCCACTTTTTGAAAATATTAACCAAACTGACCCACTTTCTAAAATATTTATCAAACTAACTCAATTTTGGACACGTCAGCATAAAATGCTATTGGCAAACGACATCTATTATTTTGAGGCTAAAATTGAAAAACACTCCTTAAACTATTCCATATATGCAGAAAACCTCACTCACCTTTTTTTATGCAGAAAACCACACTCAACTATGGGTGCGAAAAACCACACCATGACTCCGTTAGGGTTCTGTTATTTTTCAGTCACGTGCAATGCACGTGACTTACAAAATGATGAAATTATCCCCTTATGCAGAACCCATTCTTAGGCTAAAATTCAAAAAAAAAAAAACCCCCTTAAACTATCTCATATATGCAGAGAACCTCACGCACCTTTTTTTTATACAGAAAATCGCACTCAACTATGGGTGCGAAAAACCACCCATATAACAGAACCCTAACGGAGCATGGTGTGGTTTTTCGCACCCACAGTTGAGTGTGCTTTTCTGCATAAAAAAAGGTGAGTGAGGTTTTCTGCATATATATGATAGTTTAAGGAGTTTTTTTTTCAATTTTAGCCTTATTTTGATGACGTTGTTACCAATAACGACACCTATAAAAAAAATCGTTGCCGCTACTGGGATTAACAATATCAATATATCTCCCATTCACTTAGGAAATCTATGAATTGAGAAAAAAATTGTAAGTGAAAATTCCTTATAACTGATGCCGCTATTCCCAATAATGGCATAATTAGTCTAATACCTCTATTGGAAATAATGACATCAGTATAATCCACAGTGTACTCTAAATTTCGTACAAGTGCATAAACTTCAAGTCCGATTCTGACCTTGATAAAACCAGTAACTCTCAAAACAGAAAACATGAAAGTTGTAGATCTTTTTCTTGGCGTTCCATAGCATTTTGAATCATCTCAATCGGAGTTTGAATGATAAAGTTATGCCAATATTACGTAGCTATGTCGAAACTCTCCGAAAAAAATTTATGTGAAAATTGCTGATAATTGATGCCGCTATTCCTAATCTCGGCATAATTAGCCTGATGCCGCTATTAGCAATAATGACATCTGTATAATCCAAAGTGTACACCAAATTTGTGGACTGTTCCGACATCGCTACGTAATCTGAGCATAACTATATAATCTGAACTCTGATCGAGATGATTCAAATGCTATAGAATACCTAGACAAAGCTCTACAATTTTCGTGTTTTGAGTTTTGAGAGATACTGGTTGCATTAAGATCAAAAACTGTTTTGAAGTTCATGCAGCTGCTCGAAATTTTGAGTACAATGTGGATTATACTGATGTCGCTATTGCTAATAGAGGCATCAGGCTAATTATGTCGTTATTGGGAATAGCGGTATCAGTTATAACGATTTTCACTTATAATTTTTTGCTGAATACATAGAAATTCTGAGTGAATGCGATATATATTGATGTCGTTACTTCTAATAGCGTAATAAAAGAATTTTTTTTTACATGTGCCGCTATTAACAACAATGACATCAAATTAAAAGATGTTATTATCAATAGTTTTTTATGCTGACGTGTGCAAAACTGAATCAGTTAGGTAAATATTATTGAAAGTGGATCACGTCAATATTTTTAAAAAGTGAGTCAGATTGATCAATAGTTTGGAAACATGGGTCCGTATGGAAGAAATTTCGGGACCAAGGGGGATGAACTTGGAAACTAATCATATGCTCAACTGTGCATAGAATTCAATTATGCTGGCCAAAAAAAGGCATTGATTGCACCTGCTGCCTTCAAAATTATTGCG
Organism: Hemerocallis citrina; assembly: GCA_017893485.1. Taxonomy (NCBI): domain Eukaryota; kingdom Viridiplantae; phylum Streptophyta; class Magnoliopsida; order Asparagales; family Asphodelaceae; genus Hemerocallis; species Hemerocallis citrina. The sequence goes on along the minus strand of CM030361.1, from coordinate 18,817,371 downwards.
AAAGATCCTTGACAATATACTGTAGTAAGAGCATTTGTAGTTCGATTGGCCAAATATCTTAAAAAATAAAAAAATTGGCCAAAAATTTACTACAGTTGGTCAAATATCTATAATTTGGATTCGATGTGAACCCGTTGCCTACCAAATTTGGGAAAAGAAATGACAAGCCAAAATTTGAAAATCGGAATATCATATTCCGTATGTCGACAATTTTATTATTATTATTTAATCAAACAGATTAGACGGGATATGATATTCCGTCTGATCAATTTTGTATAAGCCAAAAAAAAAAAAATCAAAATAACGAGATCACCTCCCGTCCAAGGCATTCCCCTCTCATTTTCAATTTTTAAATCCTTTATATTAGGCCTATAGTTCTTATTTATGGGTTCATTAACTCTTTTATTCAGAATTTTTTTTATGGGACGGGATATGATATCCCGTCCGATTTTTTGGGAAAAAAAACTCCCATGAAATATGATATTCCATCCGTCGTTGAAAAGCTAAAATTTTGGTTTAGACGACTACAACTCATTTCCAAATTTTCTATTGTTAGAGCATCCACAATGGTAATTCTTATTTTTTGGCAAAATGGGACGAATAGAAATGGAATAGATCGAAAGTGCTGCAGTGATCGTTTGCTATATTTTGACAAGGACGAGACAACTTGTTTCGTCGTTTAATTTTTTTTTTTTAAGATTTAATTAATTACCGATTAACTATTAAAACATATTAATTAAATAAAGTAAATATTATAATATAACCTAAACCTATCCAAACACCCGCTAAACCTAAATTAAACCAACTAAACCTACTTTTAAAAAGTCCCTAAAACCTGAACGGGACATGATGTCTCGTCCGTGCTTTTTTTTTGAATTTTTTTTTTTTCAACTAATCTGGTCCGTTGGATCATGAAAAAAAAAAAAATCAAAAAACAAAACGGACGGGACAACATGTCTCATCCGATTGTTTTTAAAAAAAAAAAATTTTTTTTTGGGAAGGACGATACAACATGTATCGTCCGACCCTATTTAAATGTATATATATATATATATATATATATATATATATATATATATATATATATATACGGGACAAGACTAGTTGTCTCGTTCGATCGGAATAAAAAAAACTATAACAGCTGAGACGATACATGATGTATCGTCTTCTATATTCTCAAATTCGCTAGCCCACTTCTCATATTTGAGAAGCGACTGTAGCTCGTTCGCTATTTTATAAGAAAATAGCAAACGACTGCGGCGCTCAATTCTTATAAAATTCTCATAAGATGAGAATATGAGAATTATAGCAAACGACTGTGGATGCTCTTATATGCCAAATATTCAAAACTTGGGTTTAGACGACTGCAGATGCTCTAAGGAAGTAAACCGATCCCTAAGAGCATCCACAGTCGTGATAGGTAAAATATGCATATATGCATAATTAAAAATAGCAATCTGTTGTTTCGCTGCATTGGAAAAATGTAAAATATAGCAAAGTTATTTAAAAAAACGAACAAATGAAATTTAATTTTTTTTTAATTATATATATTTAAAATATGATATTAAATTTTAAATAATATTTTAATATAAACGAAACATGATTTTTCATCCGACAAAAAAAAATTCTTAAAATTTATTTTATTTTTGTCTTTCGTCCAACACTTTTACATTTTGCAAAAGAACCGATGTTTCGTCCGAATTTTAGGGGGTATTTTGTTTTTAAAAAATTATTTAAAATTTTGGAGTTATTGATTCTTTTAGCCCCTCTTCGTTTAATTTTTTAGAGTTTTTTTTTATTTTAATTTTTTGTTTAAAACTAGTTGTAAAATGGTCCAAAGTATTTTAATCTTTTTTATAAAAAAATTTTTATGAATGGGACGAAACATCTTCTTAAAGATTGGACGAAACATCAAACCCCATTTCTATTTCTCCCTCAAATGTTTATTTTCATTAATCGACGATAAAAAGATGATTTTTATCGGTTTCGTCCGATCCTTTAAAAATATTATAAAATATTACGGACGAAACATTATATTTCGTCCTTTATATTATACATATTGTTATATCGATTCTCATATATGTCATTTTATTGTATTATAAAAGGCAAAATACGTATAAAATGTCACACGAACTGCAACAATATTTTAACTAAAATATGCATACTATGCATATTTTAACAGAAGATTAATTATGGTCAATAAGCGTGAAGTGTCTCGCATGTTTAGTTAAGTGATGATGCCGGCCAGACCACATGAAAACCCCAAAAAATACTACTATATTTGAAAGTGGTCAACATGAAAATCAAACACTAGTCATTCAATCTTGCTTTTGTAAATGTTTTGAATTTACTATTACTAAGAGCATCACAACAGTCGTTTTTCTCATTTCTTATAAAATGACAGCTATAGTAATAGCAAATGGAAGAAGGTCGTGCAGTCGTGCTTTGCTATATTTTTCTCATATTCGTTAGAGACGGGATATGATTCCCCGTCCCTCTTTTTTATATTTTAAATAAGCGTAGGACGGGAAATGATTCCCCGTCTCTCTCAAAAAAAAAAAAAAAAAAGGTCCAAAGCATCGGACGGGGTATCATACCCCGTCCATGAAATCAGGCCAAAAGCAATTGTTCTTGGTGAATAAATACTTAGTGTGAGAAGACTTTAATACCCAACTTTAATACCCAATACCCAATGGCCAAAAGCAACATGCTGGGTTGATGAAGGGCAAATTAGGAATAAAAAAAAACAATAAAAAAAAAATTTAAAAGTAACTCCCGGATGGGGAAGGATACCCCGGACGGGGTATCTATCCCCGTCTGAGGGGATTTTTTTTAAAAAAATATATATGGTCAGATTGTGGGACGGGGTTTGATACCCCGTCCGGGGTATCATTCCCCGTCCGTTCTCTTTTTTAAAAAAAAAAAAATCAAGAATTATTGGGACGGTATATGATCGTCCGTTTGATACGATTAAAAAATAATTATATCGAAGAGACGGGGTATCATACCCCGTCCTTTATAATTTGAGAAAGCTCAGTTCGTTTCTCATATTTGAGAAATGGAAATAGAAGCTTTGCCAAAATATGGGAGAATGAGAAACGACTGCAGCGCTGCTTTTCTATTCGTTTGCTATAATTTGAGAAAGTGAGAATTATAGCAAACGACTGTGGATGCTCTAACTCGGTTCAACTTAATAAGCATTCCAAATCCAACCAATCCAAGATACAAAGAAAGAAAAAGTGTAAAATAGCCTTTTCCACGTATAATCACTTTTTCGTCTTTAGTATTTTTTTCTTTCTTTTTTTGCCTTTTTTGTCACAACCAACATTTTCAACTTCTCTTAGTTCACCATAAGTCCTCAATCTTCAAACATTCCTCTAATTTAAAACGTATCATTTTTCTTGTCGGAAAAAAAAAAAGTTATTGAGTATGAAGTTCAAACACTTGCACTTCCCATGTGAAGGGAGTAAACTGAAATATGGCACCTGAGTCTCCAAAATCAAATAGATTAATTTCTTATTGGCCAAAGTCACAACCTTTTTATAAACTTACTTATACCCCCACTTAGGTCTACAATCAAGCCGAGCCGAATATTTTCAGGGTCGAGCTCGACTCGTTTAATATCTTCAGGGTCGAGCTCGACTCGTTTACGAAACGAGCTCATTTTTGAGCTCGAGCTCGATTCGAACCGAGCTTTGACCGAGTTTGGACCGTATTCGAGCTGAATAGCTCGCGAGCTTAACCTAAAAAAAAAAACAAAGTTCGAGCTCGGCTCGTTTACGAAACGAGCTCAGTTTTGAACTCGAGCTCGGCTCGAGCTTTGACCGAGCTCGAGCCAAATAGCTCGACTCGTTTGCAGCCCTACCCCCACTTAAACATTGACCATATGCTGCTTTCACAAGATGACAAGATTAACATTTTCGAATGAACACGGTAGATAAGCACGTGCATTATACATGTATTTAGTTCCCAAAGAACTGCAGATAAGCTCTCATAACTCAGATCAAACTAATGGGCTTCAGCTTTGCGAGCTAACTCACTCCTAATTAAACAGAACTTCACATCTTTCGCAAACCTCTCTCATCTCTCAGCTCAAACCATGTACAAACACATCCACAACGGAATGCCTTTAGGTTCTAAAGGCTTCCAAGTTCTAACTAACCAACAGCTGCTCCGCACGTGCTGAAAACACCTCCGGTCTATTCCTATAATCCAACCCGGTTTGCGCCTGAACCGGAACGGACCCGATTTGCGACTCAACCGGCACCGATTTCTTCCTCCTCTTCGGCGACAAATCCGAATCCGAATTCTCCGGCGATTCTTTCTTCCCCGAAACCCTCGCTGCTTCCACCTCCGCCGAAATCCTAAGCGGAAAATTCAACATCGCACGTGACCCGCGCATGCGGAACGCCGCCCTGTCGTAAGCCATCGCCGCGTCCTCCGCCGTCTCGAACGTCCCCAACCAAACCCTAGCCCCGTTCTTCGCCGGATCCCTAATCTCCGCCGCGAACTTCCCCCACGGCCTCCGCCTCACCCCTCTGTAGTGCTTCCCCTTCGCCGCCGGACTAATCAGCGGCGATTCGATCAACGGCTCAGATTTGACGGATATTTCGCAGGTGACGTCAGCGGTGGGGGAGGGGGAGGGGGAGGGGGACCAGCCGTGGGAGAAGGCGTGGTGGAGAGTGCCGAATACGACCATGTCGTCGGAGTCGTTGGATAGGAAAGGGCAGTCCTGCCACGTGTCGGCGGCGATGGTATTGAAGCTGGGATTCCGGGTGTAGGTTTTGGTACTGGTAATGGGAGGTAAGGTTACCGGAGATAACTGGATGTCGTCTAAGAGGTATTGACGGATTGAATCGAGAAAGGCGAGTTCGGAATCCATGATTTTTTTTTTAATTTTTTATTTTGGGTTTGGAGATAAGTGGAAGAGAGTTGGAATTTGGAAGTAAGTGAGAATGGGACTAAGGGGTTTGTTTATATCGGGGGAGAAGAGTGGGGTTAGAACATTATTTGGGAGAGTGAGACAGGGGAAGGGGGATGAATGGGGCGGGGGTTGGGATCGTTCCCGTGAAGTTTCTGGGGTCAATGTTAATGCGCATGTGCGTTATTTGAAATTTATTTATTTATTTATTTATTTATTTATTTATTTATTTATTTATTATTATTATTTTTTTTCTAGTTGTGTATTGGCTAGGGGTTTCATGTGGGGACGGAGTGGGTTTTCTGCCCCATAAAAAGACAATTTTTCAGTACTGACCCACTTGTTAAAAATATTTGCCAAACTGAATTACTTTTGAAAATATTTACCCACTTGATTTCATTTTGAACACGTCAGTATAAAACGTTATTGGTAATAATGATATTTGTTATTTTGATATCGTTGTTGTCAATAGCAGCACCTATAAAAAAATATTTATTACCACTATTGGGAGTAACGACATCAGTATATCACGCATTCACTGAGGTGTTATGTGACTTAAGAAAAAACTTATAAGTAAAAATAGCTTCTAACTGATGCCACTATTCTCAAAAATGGCATAATTAGGCTTATGCCGATATTGGCAATAGCGACATCAGTAGATACCATAGTATAGTCCAAATTTCGTGCAAATTCATCAACTTCCAGTCCGTTTTCGACCTTGATGCAGCCAGTATTGCTCAAAACTCAAAACATGAAAGTTGTAGAATTTGTCTTGGTATTTCATCGCATTTTCAATAGTCCCAATCGAAGTTCGGGTAATAAAGTTATGCCCAGATTACGTAGCGATATCGAAACTGTTCAAAAAAAATGTAAGCAAAAATCGCTTATAACTGATGCCGTTATTCCCAATAACGACATAATTTCCTGTTGCCACTATTAGCAATAACGACATCAATATTTTCTGGACAGTTTCAATATCCCTACGTAATCTGGGCATAAATTTATCATCCGAACTCCAATTGAAATGATTCATAATGCTATGGAAAACCAAGACAAAAGCTTTACAACTTTCATTTTTTGAGTTTTGAGAGATACTAGCTGCATCAAGGTCGAAAATGAGTTTGAAGTTGATGCATCTGCACAAAATTTGGAGTATATTCTGGATTGTACTGATACCGCTATTGTCAATGGCGGTATCAAGCTAATTATGCCGTTATTGAGAATAGCAAAATCAGTTATAAGTGAATGCAATATTGATCCAGTTACTTCCAATAGCGGCAACAGTTTTTTTTTATTTACAGGTGCCGCTATTGGCAACAATGAAATCAAAATAACAGATGCCGTTATTGTAACAGTGTTTTATACTGACGTGTCCAAAACTGAGTCAATTAGATAAATATTTTTGAAGGTACGTCAGTTTGGTCAATATGTTCAAAAGTGGGCCAGTACGGGAAAAATTCCTTGAAAAAGGTAGGGTCACGTCAGCATTGCTGGGTGCATGCTTATTTGGAGTGAAACTAGGTTCAGGTTGCGTTGGGATCCCGGCGGATTAGATTTGTTGTGTGGCATAGTCTAAAAGGATTTTTTTTTTTTCAAAATGTCCCATTTTTTAAAAGTGTTTACCCAACTGGACCAACTTTCAAAACTAATTATCAAATTGACATACTCGCTATCCGAGATAGCAAGTCACAAAGCTAGTGTAGTTCTATGATTTTTTCCTGCACTTGGAGAAATTGTGAACATGCAACTTCTACATGAAATGTATATAACTACACTCGCTATTTGAGATAATGAGTTCTTTTAAACTACACTCACTATCTCAGAAATTTTGAACATGAAATATATACAACTACACTCACTAACTGAGATAGCGACTCTAGTTCAAATGAATTCGCTATCTCAGATAGCGAGTGTACTTTTACTCATTTTTCAGAAAAAATTTGAACATAAAATGTATACAACTATACTCGTTATCTCAGATAGCAAGTCTAGTTCAGATGAACTCGCTATCTCAGATAGCGAGTGTAGATCCATACATTTTAGGTAAAAATTATATTTTAAATTTTTTCTAAAAAATGAGTATAACTATACTCGTTAACTGAGATAACAAGGTCAGTTAAACTAGACTAACCTGAGATAGCGAGTGTTGTTATATACATTTCACGTATAAAATTGCATGTTCAAAATTTATCTGAAAACTTGGTTCACTACACTTGCTGTCTCAAATAGCGCGTTCACTGTCTCAGATAGCAAGTAAGTCAATTTGGTAAATACTTTCGAAAGTGGGTCATTTTGGAATAAATTCCTAAAAGGATCTGCGTCTTGGGATTTTTTCGATTAAAACATAAAGTCTGAACTTATGTGCGAAGTACATTCAATGGATTAACTGAAGGGAAAGTAGCAAAAGATAAAAATATTAAAAAAAAATGGTGGGAGATTTTCTTGATTTGTGGTTAATTAAGAGTGATTAATTAATCTCTTTTAATTAGAAAATGAATCAGATAAGCTTTATGGCCGGGGCTGTAAATCGGATTGGACGGAACCGGACAGCCATATGTTGATGCTCGGACAAAAATTCTACTCGGACGGGTTTATGTCTGGCTCGGTCCAGGTCAGACAAAATTTTTATAGTCCGGACTCGATTTATTATAAAAGCAGAAGACTATGCTTGTTCAGACGGACCGGACTTGGTAAATCATCTGACCTAATAATTTGTTCAAGTTCGGTTCATATAACAGTTGAGACGGTCCACAATCGAGTCATTTCTCGAGTCGGACTCGGATGGACAACGTACAGTCATGTTCATTTTACAGCCCAATTTACGGCCGGAAAACAAATGGGAGTTCAAGGGAAGATCCTGAGTATATGTAAACATTGTTTAAATATTAGGTTTGAGCTTACTAGATTTTAAGCTGTGGGTTTGAATCGCTTTGAGACTTATTTGTGTTTATCTTTTAGAGTTTGCTTGGGACTATAAATATACGGTAAACTCTAAGTTATTTTTTGTATGTGCCGTCTAAAGTTTTACGGTATGCCGTCGAAAGATAAAGTGAGAGACTATAGAGAGTTCTTTATTTCTTTTGAGTGTTTTGGGGTATAAAATATAGTGAAAAAAAACTTTGTATATTTGTATTTTTTGAGTAATTACCTCAGCATATCGTTTGTAGGATTTTGTGTTAGTGTGAAATATTGTTATTGATGCATCATGTTTTTGAGGCGTTTTAGGCACTACAGTTAGGGCTGCTAACGAATCGAGCTATCCGCGAGATATTCGGCTCAAGCTCGATCAAAGCTCGGCTCGAGCCGAGCTCGCGCTCAAAACCGAGCTCGTTTCGTAAACGAGCCAAACTCGAGCTTGATTTTTTTTTTAGGCTAAGCTTGTGAGCTATTCGACTCGAATATGGTCGAAGCTCGGTCAAAACTCGGTTCGAACCGAGTTCGAGCTCAAAATTAAGCTCGTTTTGTAAACGAGCCGAGTTCGAGCCTGAAGGTATTCGGCTCGCTTCGGCTGGATTGCGGCCCTAACTACAGTACAACTAATCTACTGTCCAATTTCTTTCTCACTCACCAGTGTATTGTGTGTATCTTTTACTCGAATAGGTTAAATAAATGAGTACATAAAATCCACGCACTAATTATGTGGTACTATATAGTCCATCTGTTCCAAAATATACGTTATTCTAGGCTCTTTTGTTCTTGTTCCACTGTGTAAGTGGGTTGAAGTAATCGAGATAAATGTCTTATCATTTTTAAAGGTACATTAATTTTCTAAGAAATTTTCAATTTGTCATTGTCTCTTCGTATTCTTAAAGGTTCGGTAACTCATTAAGTATGAAGGAGGGTAAACATGATACTTTAGAGCATCTGCAGTCGTTTTATATATATATGCAAAGGGGAAAAGGGGTATGAGCAATTTGCTCATTTAGTAAATAAATAATTGATGATGTGGCATACATGTGATTGGAAAAGTATTAAAAGGGTTAGTTGTTCAATGTATCACATGCATGCCACATAATCAATTGCTCATTTACTAAATGAGCAAGTTGTTCATATCCCTTTTACCCATATGCAAAAATAGGAAGAAAGCGTCTGTAGTCGTTTTCTAAATACTCAATTTTTGGGTTTTCGATGTACAGTACTCCGAGTACTATATTTGGCAAAAGATTTGGCAATATGCATATTATAGAAATTGGAAGATGATATGTCGTTTGAGGGAAAAACCCAGTTTTTTTTTAGTGGACGACAAATGATATGCCGTCTGGAAAAAATAAAATTTAAAAAAAAAAATGGAAGAGACGGCAGATGTTCTGCCATTTGAGAAATTAAAAAAAAAAAAAAAATTAAAAATGCCTAGACGGCAGATGTTCATCCGTTTGAGAATGACCCAATTTTTTTTTTGGTCTTTTTAGGAAGGGACGGGAGATTTCACTTTGACAATTTTTTTTTTCTTTTCCAATGCTCTCCACAGACGAAAGATGATATGCCGTTTGATAATAAAAAAAAGCCATTTTTTGGGTATTGACGATGCAGCGCTACCTCCTAATTGCTATTTCTATATTTTTCATATATCCATTTTTTAACAAAACGACTACAGATGCTCTTACAATAGCTAGGTCAATTGTTAATTAATTGAGGATTCAATAACCAAGAAAACTGTGTACTATCATACAATCTTAGATTGTTCCTAAATAATCACAGAGAAATCTAGAATAACTTATATTTTGGAACGGATTAAGTACTTATTATAAGTACTATGTTGGTTGGAAATTCTTATAGAGCTCTTCAAATTTCATTAGAAAGACGGCCCAAGAAACAAAACTTGTACAACAATTTTTTTTCAAAGATCAAAGCAAATGTACCATCTGGAGTTCACCTGTTTCCCTTTTATTTTCTTGTCTTGGTCGATAATCTTATCTTTAAATATAGTAACGAGGACGTATAATCTCCATTATTTTGAAGTGTACTTAAAAGACAATCTAGACTTTGCACACCATATGGAAATCAAGATAAATAATATATATTTTTTTGGCTCCTTTTTGCTTTCAAAAAGAAATTGTATTTGTTATTGTTATTATGCTTAGGATAATGCCCCCGATTGCACGCTTGGATTAGTGAATTACATGTCACTATCTGCCAACTGTTGGAGGAGAAATCAATCACTAATTGAATTATTCCTTTCAGATAACAATTAATGCGATGTATTGTTAGGTTTGAAATTAAACAAGTTGTGTAATGATTGAACCAAAAAAAAAAAAAAACAAAAAAACAAAAAAACAAAAAAACAACAACAACTACTTTACATCCGCTTCAAGCAACCTCTGAACCACTCAACCACCCCTAATTCCGCTAGAAAAAAGTAGTAATCAATAAGTTAGTATGATATGCCAAGCCCAAAAAAATGATATTTGGGCCTCACAAGTAACAACCATTTGTAAGGGCCCCCACAATCAAAAAGCCCAAGTTTCATAAACGGGCCTATCGACTCCGAATAACAAATCTACGTTCTCGTTTCGTGCTGAAAAGTGAAAACACCACCTGGCACGATCACCTCCCATCTTCACCGCCACCAACTCCGACGATGGCGCGGTAGACCGGTAACCTTACCATCTCCCTCACCCCTACACAACCACCAGCCCCTTCTTAGAACTCGCCGCATCTTTCCTTTTCTCTACCGCTTCCAAAACCCTAATCGTAATACTCCAATCCCTCTCAACTCTTCCAAAACCATATGTATGCTCTGTTTGATATGTTGTGTACAGCGAAGAGTTTTACGACCGTACGTAATGTTATAATTAGTGTTACTGTATTCTTTCACCCCACCTTCAGGACCACGATCGGGATCTCGCAATCCAATTTATGGCGGATTTGCCATCCGAATCTCTTAAACTAGAGATTCGCATATGAGCTAACACCTTCATCCCTTATTTCATCAACTTCTCTTCGAATTCTTTCAATTTGTCACATACTTTTGCTTGATTAGTTCTCTTATATTTTGACCATGCAAGAAAGTAATGTATATATGGTATACTTTTCTATTGATGTCTTTATCTCTATAATATATATATATATATATACTAGATTTGCTCGTGGACACGTGCCTACGGCATGTCTTCGTAACGATACGTAAAGTCTTGTAAACAATAAAATAACATTTATATAGCTTAAGTTTCAATAGTAAAATAATAATTCGTTGTAAATAAAAGTTCATGCTTCCATTAGTGTATATTGAAAAATAATTATAAATGGGGTGTAAAATTCAAATTCTTAAACTTTGATTATAAGTAATGATGAAATTTAACTGTTGATAAGATATTTGCTATTTTCAATGTAACATGAACAATAAAAAAATGCATTAAAAATATGAAAATTTACAAACCTGAAATTTGAAAATATAAATTTATGAGTAAATAGAGAAAGAAAGAACGAGAAAGTGGAAGAGAAAAATAAATAAATAAATGAATAACGGAGTTGTTTTGGGAATTTGAATTTGAGTTTTGGGAAAAAATTTTGAGCAGAAAAATATTTTTTATGAGGTTATATATATATATATATATATATATATATATATATATAGAGTTAGTCTATTAAGAGATGGAGAGCTGGGCTCCTTATCTGAGCTGGGAGCGATCAGCCGTCTGATCTGAATTGATTCAGATCGAGTGGCTGAGATGGGATCCCGTTCTCCATTGTGTTTTGTTGAGGGTGAATTGGTCATTTACCCTCTCTCCTTATCTTGAGCGGCATGATTCCCCATTCACATCTTCACATCCCGCTCTCTCTTACGATCTGTAGAAAACCCTAGCCCCCTCTCCTTATCTTTCTCCCGCGCTCTCGCTCTTCGACTGAAACCCTAGCCCCCAATCCGCTGGCTGATTTCATGGATCCCGTCACTCTCTTCGATGAGATGCCCTAGCCCCAAATCCCTGCGCGCAGTGCTCTCTTTCTCTGTCCCCGCGATCGAAGACCCAAATCCGCTGGCTGATTGCGAGGCTCTCTCTCGTCTTCTTCGACGTCAAACCCAGTCCGCTGGCTGATTGCGAGGCTCTCTCTCCTCTTCTTCGACGTCAAACCCAGCTTTACCAGCCCCAAATCGCCACTGTTGGTTGCGAGGCTCTCTCTCCCTTCGACGTCTAACCCAGCTTACGATCTGGGTTTCGATTCCTCATCGATTCGAATAGAAACCCTAGCAGCCCCCAATCATTCTTATCAGGTATTCTCAGGTATTCTCACTTTCAAATTTCATTTCGTTTTCTTCTTTCATGTTTCACTATTAGAAATTGAGTCAATATGGCCTCTACTGTATATATGTTGCAGAGGTGTATTTTTATCAGGTCCATGGCCGTTTTTGTGTGTTGGTCTAGGCAATGATGAATTAAAACACTCCATAACAAGCTAATAAGTTAGAACTAGCTGGCGCGGCATAATAATGCAGCCCTAGACACATTCTTAATGCTTGATTTATAAAATGAATGTATAGAAGTGTGTTCTGAGCCTACGACTACTGGGAGTAAGAAAAGGAGAGGAGAATAGGGTTTCTTACGATCGAAGAGAGAGCGGGATATGAGTTGGGAGCCATATTTCCAAAAAGATAAGGAGAGGGGGTAAATGACAATTTACCCTAAACAAAACAGGATGGAGAACGGGATCTGATCTCAGCCATTAGATCTGAATCAAACTAGATTGAATGGCTGGTAGTTCCCACTCAAGATAAGGAGCCCATCTCACCATCTCATAATAGACTAACTCTATATATTCTCAGTCTGAAATTACATTTCGTTTTCTTATTTGAAGTTTCACTATGAAAAAAAGAGTCAATATGGTGTATATATATTGTAGAGGTGTATTTTTACCAGTCAATATGATCTCTTATCATGATAAGGAGACATTCACAGCCATTTTTGGTATATCAGAAGAGGGCCCATGGCCGTTTTTGTGTTTTGGTATAGGCAATGATGATATGCACTACCTAACAAGCTAATAAGTTACATAATTTTTAAGCCTTCTTATTTGACTAACTTATACATAATTTTTTGGACATATTTCCAGCACCAGTGTTTTGGTGGTGTTATTGTTCAGAGCCTACACATTTTTTTTTGTTGAGGTTGTTTTTCTAAGCCTTCAAGTTTTGTTGGAGATGTGTTGTTCTGAGCCTACCAATTTCTACATTTCGTCTCAGTATTTTTGATGAGTTGCCATTTTTGATCGGGTTCCCATTGGCTCTTCACTTCCACTGTATGTACATGTGTAGCTAGTAATATTATTTTGATCATCATTCTACATCTCCCATACCTTTATGCTCTAATGAGTAAGTTCAACTGTTTGTGGGGATCCAGATTAACAGCTTTTGAGATTGTATATGAAGAATTTCCTTCTACTCTGATAGCAAATTCAGCTGCAGCTGCATTGATGAAAGCTGGATGCTGATCGTCTTGCTGCCTTTGGAATATTGTAGTATTCTACCAAGATTTATGGTTTACTTGTTTCACTATTTAGAATCTTTATGAATTTATGGTAGGCTTTACTTTTGTTCAACAGATGGCCCGTACCAAGCAAACTGCTCGCAAGTCCACAATTGGGAAGGCTCCCAGGAAGCAGCTTGCAAAGAGTTGCAATTTCCCTCTCTTTTTCAGGCTGCTCGTAAATCTGCACCCACTACTGGTGGAGTGAAAAAGCGTCATCGTTAGGGTTCTGGAACTGTTGCTCTGCGGTAAGTTATTGTCTCATTCCGAGTTGTACTACTATTGGTTTTCCTGATATACTGCCCAAATACTGATTTATTTACATTAGCATTTGATAAAATGACAGTGAGGGGCATTATTGCAATATCCTTAGGTAATGGTTTAATTGTTTCACAGTGTTCTTTGTATAGAGTTCACATATGTGTAGAGTTCACATATTTGTAAACAGTGTTATCTGTGTTATCGCCTGATAATATAGAAATTCTCTCCAGGTTGTAATGTTCTGCTTAGTAAAAGTTTTAAAGTTTAGATCAAATAAACTTCAGTCTGGTAGTGGAACTTCAGTCTGGTAGTTTTAAAGTTTAGATCAAATATCACTGACTTGAACATTGTTTGCAGATACCTATATTTGAGAAAGGCTATGAAAAAGATCCTGCAATTGTGGCAAAGGAAGCTATTCAGGAGGCTACTCGTAACAACTCAGATGTTGTACTTGTTGATACTGCTGGAAGGATGCAGGTAAATAACCATTTTAGTAGATGCATGTCTTGTGACGTTTTATGTTTGTGGAGCTTATTTAAGGTTTACCTTTTGTAATACCATTTGATTTCAGGGTAATGAACCCTTGATGCGAGCACTCTCAAAGCTTATCAATCTAAACAACCCAGATCTGGCTTTCTGATATGAAATTGTAGGTAATCCTTGGCTTTCTGATATTTATTCTTAAGAAATGGCAATAGATTCTTTTTTATGTTTTCAAAATTGGCAATAGATTCTTCCCTCTCTTTTTTTTGGGAAAAATTGTTAATAAATTTTTATACGATTTTTTTTTTATTATATGTTCATTGGCAATGTTTTGTTGTTTAACCTGCCATTAGGTGATGGATTTACTTACATACAGAACCAATCTTGCTAAATATTTCACAGTTTCTACCTAAAATATTTACTTGCCAAAATTTCATAAAGACTTATACTTTATACATGAACACTATATATATACTAGTATATTGCAAACACAGATTCAAGTGTTCAAGCTCTTTTTTTGGGGCTTTCTCCAACATTTTTATGAAGAAAGCCTCGGCTTTATCATCTAGAAACCTGCTGGAATTTTAGAAAGGATGAATAATTTCATAGAAACTTTGGTTCTGATATTGCTGATAAATTTTACTGCATTTTCCCCAGGTATATGTCTTACTCTCTGGCCTTCTGTTCTGTATAATTATATACAAAGTTAAATTGAAGAAAATAATTGTTTGCGGCGTAAAAATAAAATATTAAAATAGTACAATCAGCACTACTCGTAAAGTTTGAGCTAATAGTTTTTCTTGTATCTGCAGGGATTGTCTACAATATGACTACTCAGCAAGCATTGAGGAAAGTTTCCGTTTCCGATCTCTGTTTTTTTTTTTTTTTAACAAATATTTTAAACAGATCTATTACACACGCTGACAGTTTGCTAACTAAACAAAACCGCGCTTCCTTCGCTTCTCTGCAGTGCCTGGCAGATCCCCTGAAGCCTCAGTATGGAGGTGGAATCCTCAAAAATTCCGAATTCAATGAAAGCCTCACAGGCTGGTCTTCATTCAGTTACGCTAACATAACAACAAAAAAATCCGAAAGTGGCAACCAGTTTGCAGTTGCTACCAACAGAACGCAACCTGACCAAAGTGTCTCCCAGAAGGTCAATCTTCAACAAGGGCTGCTCTATACGTTATCCGGTACGTAATGTTCTGGAAGTGTCTAAGTTCATCTCCCCAAGTTCTTTAAGATTGTGGACTTTGATCGATTCTTTGAATAAATTGTTTGTTCTGGTATGTAGCTTGGTTGCAGGTCAGTGAAGGGAAAGCTGTTGTGAAGTCAGTTTTCAAGGCCAGTGAAGGATTTATTCATGCAGGTGCTGTTGAGGCGAGTTCAGGTTGCTTTGATCTGGATTTCATAAACAATTTCATAGGAGTACGGAAAAGGTTCATAGAGAAAGTTGTATTTGATCATGAAGACAACGATGATGAGTATTCTAGTGACTAGAACCAAAACCTACTGTGCCTTCTTTTAGTTCGTTGCTGTTTTGTAATGTTTGTAATGATGAGCTTGAATCAGGAATTTTTTTCATTTGCTGCTTCCGCTCCACCATAGTTGTATAATTATGTTTTCAGAGTGCAAGTTGAAAGCTTTTTACTTCAATTTGCTAACGATAAGAGTCCGTATTGTTGCAACAATTTGTTTGTTTGCCAATATGTTCCATACTAAACTTCCAGCAATGTAGTTTTTTTTATGTTCTTTTTTTTTACACTTGGTAGTAAGAAGCTTCATTTGTACTCCTTGATTGTAATGCAGATTGCTATTCACCTGGAGCTCTTTTAGTCAAGTATTGCTTAGAACCACTGGACTACAAATTTGGGATAGAGCATTACTGCTTATAGCAACTGTTGGTTTTGAACACGAACAATTTTGGACTGTTTGTTAATTACCATCTTTCCCTTTCCCTTTTCAGATTGATATGTCAATAATTTTGAGTTTTGGAATTGTCTCGAAGAGAGGTACATTACAAGAATCTTTTTAATATAAGGATGGTTCTTTGAGAATTTAGAAATTAATTCTACAGGATAAGCTACAAAAGAAGTCATAATATACAAATCATTCCACGTAAGTTTCTAATTGATCAAGTGCACGCATTTCAAACCAGAATTGAACATGTTGGTTCCAAACTCCTACATGCAACCCTTTGGATGTAACAGCATATTGCAAGTCCTCCAAAATTTTATCTACCGAATTATAACAACATAACGATGTGGAGAACAGCTTTCCTGAACTGTAATTTTATTTCATTGATCAACAACAACAGAATACAATTCTCAGTTTTTATCAACTATTATAACCAACTTTTATCAACAACTTTTATTTCATTGATCAACAACAAAATGATATTCAGTCATACACATTAGCAACTATTATAACCAACTTTTATCAACTATCAACAATATGTTGATTATCAAAAGTACATTATCAACCATCAAAGGTACATTATCGACTATCAAAAGTACATTATCAACTTTTATCAACAATCAACAATATGCACAATTCCAGCCTCTTGCTAGATCAACTTTGTTGCGCAAAACCAAAAGCATATAACCACTCTAATGAGGAAAGTATGCATGCCAGAAGTGAAGGTCTCATCTGTCATCGCCCATCAGCTAAGATGGAGAAGCCCCTCATCTGTCATTGCTCACCCAAGAATTGAATCTAAGTGATATGATATGATGCCACCAACAGTTAAGAAGCAAAATCCAGAAAAAACAAGAATATAAGAACAAGAATATTATAGGGAGTACCTTGTATCCTGTGCGCTCTTGGCCAAGGGATTCCGAGTTTGGGCCACCAACTTCTGGCCACAATAGTAGACCTGATTATATGAGCACCTGCACAAACTTATCAGATCATCCACGCTAATCATACTATGAACAAGCGTTGCTAAAATGGCTGAAATGGCTGAAAATGGCTGAAAAATGGCTGAAAAAGCTAAAGGACAAGCGGAGAGGTAAAAGTGTGATTTTGGTGGACTCGTAACCACAGCGCAGTAAATAATGGTTAGAGTTCCCTTCTCTAACTCATTACCTAAACATTGGACTGCATCTTTGGGCTGTGCAATGCATGGATGATGGTCTGAGACCATAGGTATAACACAGGGCTGAAATGGTTAAAGCCTTCAACAGAAGATGAGAAATTTTATTACTTAGTTCATCCACCCACTCCCCTTCAAATTTTATTACTTAGACAATTACCTAGCCATAGCAAGATTATATCGGGAAAAAACAAAATGAAAAATTGAGAACAGCAGAACTATTATTGAAGAGGTTGAAGGGCTTCCTACGTCTAATGGGATTTGATGTAACCAATAACATGGAAGAACCTCTATTCTCTATTTTGAAGTTGTAAACTTCAAATACTAGTCCTATACCAGCATCATAATACCATACTATTTAGTAAAAGATAATTTACAAAGCGACAGTCATATACTATGCTTATATAATTGCTACGAAAAGCCTTTTTCATCATGATAGAAGAAAATGGAAAATTCAAATCATTAAATAACAAATATTGTAAACATAACTGAACAACACAATCAAGATATCGTTATAATAATCAGTTCTGATATTGCACAAGAACTAAAATGTTACATTCTGTGATCCTCTGATATGAATATTCGATAAATATCATATCTTTTATCTTAATTGTTTTCTTATGCATATGATGCAACGCCAGTTGCAGATGCTCACATTGCATGTGATTGTAACTTTACTCAGATCTATTCAAAAAGTCATTAGAACTACGGAGAGAATTAAATTGTTGTTGTTATTCGTTTCTGGGGATCATAGTCAACTTATACATGTCAAGTATTGTGGGAAAACAAAAGAAAATCTTAATCAATTTGACACCACCCCAACCCAGAGCAGCCTCCCACCACAAAATATCCTACCGCAACTTTAACTAGCTACTTTATAAGAAGTTGCCCTAAAGTTTACTACCTTTTATTGTCAAATACTCGTTTCTATCTGAAATTACCCTAAAGCCTCTCAAATCAGAAATTCGAGACTTGAAAGACAAGAGTAAAGGAATGTAATGAGGGATAGCACCTTATGCCTTTCACATTTGTCTATTCATAGAATAGATTAAAAAATTGATTAAACATACACTCTTTTTTGGTATATATATAAATAAAACTGCAAGAGAAGAGATGAAGCTGATAGACTATAGGTATTACTTTTTCTACAAAAACAATACCGGTCCCCTTCTACAGCAAATGGCATGCAAATATTGGCAAGTTTTAGATGCATAAGATTTCAAGTTTAACGGTTATTCTTAAAAAAGAAGACTTCAAGTTTAAAGTGCCGCAGCGATCAAAGAATAAATGTGTAGAATTTCCTCACCCAAAAAACTAAAGCTGGAAGAATGCCCTGGCCCTCGACAACTAACTTTGTAAATGCATCCTGTAGAATATAACACAAAAAGTTATGTGCTAACTCGTTTACAAAATCAGGTGAAGTAGTTTTAATCAATACCCAATAACAATGATAAAAAAATAATAACACCCAATTAAAATTAGAAACAGAATAAATAAATTTTACCTCTATCCACAGTTAGAGATGGAGATCCGTTAGGGTTTCAACGGGGTGTTTCATTTTCCACTTCTTCGATACAGATCTTAAAGATGCATCTAAAAAACACATCAAATTCTGAAGATCTAAACATACACATAACAACCCAACATCTGAAACAACAAAAAATTTCGAAGACGAGAGAGAGCCTCGCAATCAGCCAGCGGATTTGGGTCTTCGATCGCGGGGACAGAGAAAGAGAGCACTGCGCGCAGGGATTTGGGGCTAGGGCATCTCATCGAAGAGAGTGACGGGATCCATGAAATCAGCCAGCGGATTGGGGGCTAGGGTTTCAGTCGAAGAGCGAGAGCGCGGGAGAAAGATAAGGAGAGGGGGCTAGGGTTTTCTACAGATCGTAAGAGAGAGCGGGATGTGAAGATGTGAATGGGGAATCATGCCGCTCAAGATAAGGAGAGAGGGTAAATGACCAATTCACCCTCAACAAAACACAATGGAGAACGGGATCCCATCTCAGCCACTCGATCTGAATCAATTCAGATCAGACGGCTGATCACTCCCAGCTCAGATAAGGAGCTCAGCTCTCCATCTCTTAATAGACTAACTCTATATATATATATATATATATATATAGGGAATAGGGAAAGCTTTGCCTATTTATATATGTATAAAACTTTAATTAGTGCCCAACTCATCCTACCTCCTCCAAATCCCTCACCACTTAAGGTAGAGTTAATGGGGACGGCCTGTAAATTTGTTGGCGGCATGTCTACACTGATTCAAATCCAGCTCGGGACCGAAACTTACTGCGAATCTGGTAACACTAGTTATAATTGAATTCTTAGGAACCTGCTTCGCATAGTAAGAGAATGAAATTTTCAAGACCCTAGCTTTGTCGTATTTTCCTCAAAAGCTATATGCTCCTAGTTTTAGTACTGAAAGGATTCAAATTTATCTAATAGTTATATTCATGTGTTTAAGTAATGTGATTCCACATTTAAAATCGGGATCATTAAACCGACTAGATTCTGGCCTGCATGTCTGTTAATCTGTCTATATATATTACAATCTACTGTTTATGAATTATTCTCGGCATAAATCTGATCGTCTGACTAATATTCATCATTTTGTATAATATAAAATTGCAATAAGAATTTAAACCTTTCACTTCCCTCTCCGATTGCAACATGCATCTTCTTTAATATTATTTAATAGTTCTGTTTCGTACTGAATCATTGACGCAGCACAGAAGAACAAATATCAGCTACGACACAGTCTTCTTCTCCTCAATCGTTAGCTGCTCTACCGAAAACAATCATATTGGGATTCAGTAAAGGTGGAGTCGTCTTAAACCAGATGTTTACTGAACCTGCACTACACTGCAAAACCCGCGCGCATCCCTTCTGTTATTCCATGAAGCCTTAAGCTCACGTACGTCTGCCCCATTTCAAAAGATAGATGAACTTCTGTGCAGCATCTCTGAGATCCACTACGTTGAAGTTGGCCTGATCATTTCTAGAGCTTATATCACCCATAACACAGTTATTAAAGAAGCAGTTGAGAACTTGTTAATTAACCTTGATAGAGTATATATGTTTTATGATCCATTTGTTGCTGAAAATGCTTCAAGAAGTAGCTCAAAGATGTGAGGGCCGAAAAGTTGCAGGTATGCCAAAGATTCGATTTTGGAAACTTGCACCCCGGTTTGCAGATGCATACTGAAATGATCAAAAATTCGGATGTCAGTGTTACAAGATATGTGGTAGTATTGTAAGTACAACAGAAAGGTGGAAGAAATACTATTTTTCTCTGTATTTCATTTTTAACAAAAATCTTCTTTTTATAACCAAACAAGATAAAAACGTTTCCTTTATTTTTTTGCCATTAAAATCAAGATTTATTTTCATCATAAAAGATTCTTTACTGTCATAAAAACGTTTCATCGATTTTTTTTTTCTTCCTTTTACTGGTAAAAAACGACTAGTAGCATTTGATGAGAATTTTTTTTTGATCTGTTCAAAATCCGAAAATTTTAAACCAGTTTTAAAATATATATGTGTGTGTGTGTGAGCCCAAAATTTACCATTGGGCTATAAGATAATATTGACAATAAACAATAAAATCCATTGGGCTATAAGATAATATTGACAATAAACAATAAAATAATTATTTTAAATATATAATAAATTAAACAATAAAATAATTATTTTAAATGTATACTAAATTCCAACAAATATGAATAATGTGAAACTATCTGGAAAATCTAACCTGAATACTTGAGAACTTGTAGCATAAAGTAAAATATTTCTTGGCGTTATAATTTATTGCAAAAAACAGCCATTCATTTTCGTTGTGGGAAATAGGTCTTTACCATAGAAGCAATTGTTCATTGCTTTGGGATGCATATGTAGAACCGAGCCAAGATGATAACCTTAAATTTGGCAATTGAAGTTCTGCTTCAAATACATGTAACTCTGTTTTCAAAGCACAAACTGAGTGATCAGAATCTTGGCATTTCTTATTAGTAAACACTGTAATATATATTGAAACTCATGCCTTAATTGAGGTTTTTTATCCATTAACATCTTTTGACCATGTGTCGTAATTTTCTGACTGTATTATTTCGTTCAATTTTATTAATGAAACCGGTCCTTTAAATAAACTAGTATAATGTACGTCCGATGCACGTCTAAAAAAATTAAAATTATCAAATTAAATGAGAATATATCGAATAAGAAAAAAAATAGTTTATATTTAAATGTTTTGATTTGGCTACATGTGCATAGCATATTTATGTTTGTTGAATATAATTTGGACATATATTACACCTATTTATATAGTTACAAAGTCAGGACTTGTTTGTTAAAACCCAACTCTTCCATTAAAATAGTAGAGATAAGAAGAAAAAAAACATTTTAATTGTTAAATAATGATGTAAATGAAATGGATTCCAATACATGGTAGTTGAATTATGTGTAGTGGCGGAGCTATGTTGGGACCCGGGGTGTCTCAAGTCTCGATTGCCTGCTGTCTTTGGACTCTTATTACAGGAAGTCGAAGGGCACTTTTCTTCTCTTTTTTGTACAAATGGTATTTCCTTTTTGAGTAAAAAATTGAACAGCATTGTGGATTTATATATATATATATATATATATATATTGAATATATGAATAGCTTTCTTAAAACAGAGACCACAAGGGTTTGAATCTTTCATGTTGCTGGTAGCCTGGTACCGTCAAGTTATTGTTTTCCTTTTGTTTTCTTCAAGATAAGTGGAGCCTACTCATGTTAATGATTTGGCCCTACATAATTTGCTTGTTGTTGTATAATGAGTTTTGTAATAATATTTTAGTGGCCTGTTTTCAAACATAGAAATATAGAATCTGATCTTGAAGTGCTAAATTGAATCTGATTATTGCATGTGGTCAGTAATATCTACAAAATCCAAGTCCAAGCCTGAAATATATTTTGACTGGGCCTTTTGAATTGAATTATCGGCCTAGTCAATCTGTCACCATCATTAGGTGTGATGTCGTTGCATTTGCAACCGCGAATATTATATACTAATCTCTATATATCTTCTCAATCTTTATATATATACTAGGTTTGTCCGTTAACACGTGCCGTAGGCACGTCTTCAAAACGGTGCACCTGATTTGATTATATAAAATAGTTTTTGAGGTCCAACAAATTAATTGAAATAGCAAACATATTATATGAGAAAGCAGTATATCTACCTTTAAGTTGAACAATGGCCTTCTTGATCATTAACTTGAACTTACCTGAAATGCATATAGTTTGTTAGAAACACCGCATAGAGTTTTTTTTAACTTCAGCATCACTTTTAGATGCTTGTAATTGTTATGCAAGGACATCATCATATAGGTTTTATAAAGCGTACTGTAATCTCATAACCATTATGAGCATTTCTAAATACAATGATAACGCAAGTGCATATGTGAAGATATCTACAATACCAATAATCAAAATATTTGTTTGTCTGAGACTCAGTTTGCAATTGAAATATCTCTTATTATTATTTCAACCAAAATGAAATACATGAAGTTTTCAAAACTCTAATCCAAGCTAATCATTTCTTTTATCTCTACTTTGTCTCCCCATTGCACCATTATAAAAAAAAACAAAAGTGGATAAATAACAATTTTATTTTAGCTGTCTTTCTTGAGTGGAGAGTTTGCACCATTCACTGGTAAACTCCAGTCATCTCAATCCTATATATCCAAACATACACTAAAAGTTCTTATATGTTATTGTTGCCGCTAAATTCGGTGTGGGGGCAAACAGATGAATTTGTGAGTTCTTGGGGAAACTGAATAGGAGAACCTGCGTACCTGTTCCGTCGGGCCCCGTTCGTCGTTCCCGCCGTGCACCTGCAAAAAGTGCGAGACACCGGGGTTGTTCCCGGCGACGCACCCTCCGACGCTCAAGTCAGTAATCTAAGAAGACTATGAATGAGCACGAAAACTGGTGAAGAGTTGATTACCTCTTAATGGAGATGGATGGGGGGTATTTATAGGCGTCTTAGGGAACGGATTAGGAATGTAATCCCCGTGATTTGATAAGGAATGTCCTCCATAATCAGATGAGGAAGGTAATCTGACAATATATATTCCCTGTAATCAGATAAGGAATTTAATCCCTAATCCCCCGTGAAAAGATAGACGTCCATCAGGGCCGTTGATCGTATTTAATCAGGGACCCTGACTCTATCTTGATGGATTGGGTACGCAGCAGGTCGAGACCCGCACCCTCTTGGTGGTGGATCCATTCGCGGATTATTGGGCCCTAGGAGGGCAGATCCAATATCCGTTTTGGTCCTTTTGTGGGTGAAATTACCGTTTTACCCTCAGGTCTCAAGATTCGCGCCCGATTTGGACGGTTCCGATTAAACCCCATTTTTAGCCATATCAGTTATGTTATCCACGGTTTCTAATAACCAGTGAAGGGAACACTTCACGATAGTATTTTTTCTTGTAGTAAAGAAATTAATGTTGCATTGTAACCCCCATTTCCGATAATTAGTATTTTCTGTGTATTTTCTATAATTTATTTTTTTTGTAAATTTACTTTTGTTTTAACTCGATTTAGACCTTCTATTAAAATATTTTTCAAATAATAGTATAAATTAACTTTATTTTCTATTTCTAATTTTTCGGCTATTAATGTTTTTAATTTTCGGAATTTAATAAATTTGTTCAACTCAAATCCTATTTTGATGCATATTATTATTATTATTATTATTATTATTATTTGTTGTTATTGTTGTTATTATCATTGTTATTGGTATTACTATTTTTATCGCTATTATTATCGTTATTATTATTATTATTTTGTTTTAAGCCCGAGCATGCTCAGTTTATATGCAGTTCACTATTTGATTTAATATATATATGTGTATATATGAATATTTTAAATACCCTATTTCTATTTCTTGATTATTTTATTATTGATTGAATTTGTTCATGAAATTTTTCGTTCTTCTTGATCGGGACATTCTTGTTGATTCTATTATCTTTTATTTAATTGTGGGTATTTTTAGTTGAATCCTATTGATTTAGATCTATCTCTTATTTGAACCCTAAACCCCAATTTCATTTGTTCTTAACCCAAATCCGCTACTATTGGCCCCTAATTCACTAACCCAATACCCTAATTGTACCCTATAGATACAACCCTAATGCAAACCCTAAAAATTACATAATTTTGAAGCTCTAGTCGTCTATTCTCTCTCCTCTATGTTTTTCTCTTCCCGTCTAAGCTTTCCCGCCCAAATTCTAAACCCATACTGTTCAGCTTCTTCCCCGACCATTCTTCGGCACCGCCGCCTCCGGCGACCTACCCCGTCGTATATTTAGTAATAGAAAATAAAGTTTCATAATTTTCCAACATAGATAGAATAGTCAAGTAAAATCAGAAAGCAGCAAGTAGTTTTGTAAATCTGGAATCATAAACACTGCAGTACTAAAATAGCAATATCTTATCAAATATAAATTCAAATCAAATCCGTCAAAAGGGTGATAAAATAGATACAGTAGGCTACAATTCATATTCACAAAGTTTTTATAGACAGCAAGTAGAATCATGTTGAAATTAAGGTTCTTTACTAAACAGCATGAAAATTCTGTAAGTATAGTAGTTGTTTGTAAGTATAAAATAGTTTATAAAAGTTATCAATTAAATCCACCAAGATTAGAGGTTAATCCCAATCAAGTCTAGTTGCACTCAGCAAAATATTGGATCAAAATATTATCTTTAACATCAGTAGAAAAATAATTAACCATACAGAATTCATATAAAACAGAATCTAGAATTTTCTACATCTCTGTAGTAAAACAATAATAACTTGCAACTCATAAATCGAAACTGAGATCTGTCAGAAATTCTGAAAAATAGATAAAATTCTCTATAATTCATGTTCACAAATAATTTTCATTTACTAGACTTAATAGGGTCCAAAATACTGAACAAAAACGGGGTAACCGCAAAAACTGAAATCTTCTTCAAGCATAAAATCAACTAGTTCATATGGAACTCATCCAAAACATGCCAAAATGCAAAATATAGTCTACTAGATGCCCAAGCAACATGGTATAGGGTATTCTACAAGTCTACAACAAGTTATACTACAACTAACTCATCAAGCATACGAGATCATACAACACCTCATAAATCACGAACAACATACATGTATACATCAAAAATTTATTAGATCTAAGTTATTTCATATCGTGTGTGTAACGAGACAACTACGGATGGATCAACAACTAGAGACAAGATCAAACAAGGGATTTATGGGGATAGATCTTGAAGCAACTACACTACAGACGGTATTTAGTACTTGTATTATACCAAAAAAAAAGTTATTTGATGACGACGGAAATGACGGAGAGAAAGAGAATAACGAGAACGGATTCCTGGCACAAACACAATACCAACGAATGGATCTCGAACAAGATGATCATGAACACAATCAAATGGCTGGATCCAAGAGTGATGATCAAGATCAGATCAGATCAGATCGGATGGTCCAGATCTCCCTGATGATGATGATC
This sequence comes from Hemerocallis citrina, assembly GCA_017893485.1. Lineage (NCBI taxonomy): Eukaryota > Viridiplantae > Streptophyta > Magnoliopsida > Asparagales > Asphodelaceae > Hemerocallis > Hemerocallis citrina. Next base: position 18,791,588 of record CM030361.1, on the reverse strand, counting down.
AAGATCGATCGATCGAACGGCTGCGATCAAGGGAGCTTGATGATCATATGATCGTGACGATCAAGAAGAGATCGGACGGCCCAAATCCAAGGCCATTATCAAACCAACAGCAACTTGAAGGTGCAGCTCTGGCTTGCTCCGACGGCGGACGGTGGCGCTCAGGGCGAGGCACGGCACAGGGGAGGGTGCGACGCAGGTGGAAGCTCAGGGGTTGGCGCGATGCAGGTGGACCGGTCGCCGAGGGGTGGTGGTGTTTTGGCGCTGCAGGACGGGGTCGCAGGGCAGTCGCTACTGGCTGCCTCGACGCCAGGAGGAGGCAGGGGAGGAGACTGGCACTGCAGGATGGCGCGATGGAAGGTCGCGAAGGGGGGGTCGCGAGCAGCGCGAGGGCGGTGCAGTTGGAGAGGCACAGGGACGTCGGCTGTTGCTGTTGTCGTCGAGTGGCAGGGCGACAGGGGCTGGCACTACAGCAGGGTGGCGCGAGCAGGCGGAGGTCGCGACACAGGTAGGGTCACACTGATGGGGTGTTGGGTTCTGGTGGTCGGGTGGCGCCGCAGGAAACAGGGAGGGGACCAAGGGGTGCGTCGGGAACTGCTGGGGTCTGCAACACGACGGAGGAGGAGCACAGGGGGCGCTGAGGCTGCCGCATCGCAAGGAGGAGATAAGGAAGGTCGCGACACAGGGAGGAGCACAAGGCAGAGGGGCAAGGAGCGAGAGATAGGAGGGAAGGTGGAAGAGGAAGGGAGGAATGCCGAAGAACAGCGGCAGGGTTAAGGAAAAGATGAATAGGAATATAGCAGCTAATAGGTTAGAGAACAAGAGGGGAGGGAGGGGGGGTTAAACAGTAGTATAAATAGGAGTTAGGGTTTTAGGGTTAGGGTGTAAACGAGTGTGGGTGACGGGTTGGGGGTAGCATGCTAGGTATTGGGTTTATAGGGTTATTGGGTATTAGTGGGTTTTAAACAAAAGGGATCCATAGGAAATTGGGTTTGGGTTTTGGGAAAATAAAATGACCGATAAAAAATATTATTTATAATAAAATGTAATTTGTATTACAATATAGAATTTTTTTTGAGATGACTACAAATACAATTAGTACATAGAAATAGATTTTTAATAACCAGTCAAAATTAATAATAATAATAATAATAATAATAATAATAGAAATCAATGTTATAATAACAATTATAAGATTTGTATTACAATAAAAAAAATCATAGAAAATAGTTACAAATAAAATTATTGATCAAATAATATATTTTAATAGAAGATCCAGCAATATATTTTAACAAAAGAATTTGAAAGCGAAAAAAATAATTTACAAAAATTTTAAATACAGAAAATACGTATTTGCGAAAACAGGGGTTACACTTGTTTTCCAAATGCTACTGTCTTTTATTTATATATACCATTAATAGGTATGGGATAGTATGGAATATTACTTTTAGAAGAAGTCTTACTCTTCATCAAACTCATGATCGATTTGAACTCTCTTCTTCACTTATTGAATAATTATTACTGGAAACATTCTAATGGCTTTAAATGGAGATGGAATAGCTCAGGTGATTTTACTGTAAAATCATTTTATAATTTTCTGAATGCTGGTGGTATGATATGTCATTTTTATAAGTTTATTGGCAAAATGTATCACCTCTTAAAGTGAGAACTTTAGTATGGCTTGCTATTCATAATAAGTTATTAGCTGTCGACAATCTTAATGTAAAAAATCTGGCTTTGGGACAACTATGTGTTCTATGCTCTTCCTCTAATGAATCTTCTTTTCATTTATTTGTTAAATGTTCCTTTGTGAAGCAAATTTGGCTTATTCTGAAACTTACTTATCATTTTAAAAGTCACCCTTCTTCTGTTAAATCTTGGTGGGGTTTATGGAGATTGATGATTCCAAAAAAAAGAGACTTTTATGGGATATGATTATGATGGCTTTAATCTGGGTTATTTGTAAAGAAAGAAACTTTAGGATCTTTTTTTAAAAATCTACTGATATTGTTAACATTATTGATTCTATTTTGCTTCTTCATTTGTTTTTTTGTCAGATATTCTTCCTCCTGCTAAGAAGACTAAGTTGGATATGAGAAATTTTACTAATGCTTGCAAATCCTTTATTCCTCATGTTCATTCTGCCAGTATCAATAATATTTCGAATATGGGACTCTCTGATTTGCCTTCTCATTCTAATATGGCTGAAGTGAATTCTGCTAATCAAATTGCTTCTGAGGCTGCTGCAACTGCTACTGCTTTCAATACAATTATTATTGATGATGATTCTCCAGATGTTCAGACTGCTAATTACTCTGATGCTCCGACTACTATTGCGGTTCCTGATTTCAATACTCATCCTGTTTTGAAAACTTTTGTCATTGAAGATGAGGCTCTTGATGATCAGGTGCAGGTGATCAATTTGATGAGGATCCTGACTCAAATACAATTGATTCCATTTCAAACATGACTGCACATCAGCAAGAATATATTACTGGGGTTTTGCTTGTTCAGAATATGCAGGCTACTTATGAAGTTAATCGAAATTAGTTATTTGGATCTATCTCTTTAGTGTACTTCGTTAAAAACATCTATCTTTTGTAATTTTCTCCTCTTATGTTTGGACAATGGTCTACTTTCTTTATCTTCTTGTTCTGATGTTGTACTTGAACTTTTAACTGTTGGCTGTAAGATATTTTGTTTGTGAATATATTGGCTAAAATCTGCGGATTCTATCCCTATTAAGAAGCATGTACGCACGATGTCCTCTTAATCTTAACATGATCTTATTGTAAAAATTCTGTAGTACTAACCGTAATGTATGTAGCTACTAACTTAATTATAGAAACAAATTACTAGATTACAAAGGTGATAGTGATAATTGAGGACTTTTCTAGGTGGCTTCATGGCGATAGAGACCTTGAACAAATTGGAAGAGGATGCCTCCAAAAGAAGAAACCGGCCCCACTCCCACTTGGATCTTCACATCTCATAAAATGGATGATTAATTGACTACAAGCGAAGTAAACCAGGATGGTGGCAGGAGCAGCCTCCTATCACCTTCATCTTCTTAATTACATGCCAAAACAGTGATCCAACTCACCCTATATATCATTCTTGCTTCTACGTACCACTCATCCACTTGTCAGCAATTGTCAGCAAATGAATCATAGTCGACATATCTATGGCGCCGTGGCCGCACTGTGGTGATACGTGTTGGATACATGAATTACTTCAACGCAACAATTCCTATTTCAATGCAGTATACTTAAGTTCTTTATTTTATTGCCAATATATATATATAGCATTGTCATTTTTAAAAGGTTACGTTGATCAGTTATTAGTGGAAGAATGATATATATGTGCAGCAAGGGAGTCAAAAGACGGAAATTAAAATTAGGCCATTTGATCACACATCCTTATTAGATGACATTTTTGGGAGGTCTGTGGTACTCTTTGATCTAACCCTATTACATCATTTACATACTTTATAAACAAACTTCAACTGAACACATAATACACTTTAATGTACTAATTACTGCACTCTATTGTGATCCAGACACACCCTTTCATTCATGGGTTTTTAACACGTATACCCTTAACAAATATGCTAATATCTATATATATTCTTCAAAAATGTGTATTTTCATATATGCCCCTAACAATATGATCTCATTTCTTATTTATCCTTAAAAATTGCTTCAAACTACGTGTATTTGAAATTTATAAGATTAGTGGCAAATTTGACTAGAAAATATGATAAAGAAGATGAAATTATAAAGATGTACTGTAAATTTGTCCATTTATTAAGAAAACTGAAAAAAAATTGAGAATTGTTGATGTGTTTCAGTTGGTTTTATTGTCGATTGAGTTTATAAAAAAGTAAGAATAACAAGCTTGACTAGTGGAGGAAGGGTATTTCAGTCATTTTACATAAAATCTATTTAAATAGAATTGTATATTTTATACATTTTTATGTTTTTAATGTAGTTACACTTAAGGGGTAACTAAGAGGTTGGACACATATGGTTAGGGGTAAATATGAAAATACACATTTGTAAGGGGTATATGTGATATTCACATATTTATTAGGGACATACATGTTAAAAACCCTTCATTCATCTCTAATCTCTAATAATATTATAATGGGAGAAAGCCTTAGTGTCATTTGTCATTTTGTCTAACTACCAACATGTGCAACACATGTACATAACTAATATAAAGGAGGTTTCCGGTTCAAATCATCCCTACGTCGGAGTTTTTATTTTTATTTTTTAAAATTATTAAAACATGCATCGCACGTGTAAATTACTAGTTCATATAATTGAAGACTTTCTTGTTAGGGATTAATGAGCAATCCTAATCCTTTATTTGGGCTTAATCAATTACTACTCCTCCATACATATGTGATTAATTTTCAATTTGATAAGCTTTAAGTAATTATTTTGTTGGAATCTGGTTTGATTGTTATGGAAGTTTCTTCTTTGTTGTCTTACTCCAAAATGTTGCCATGTTATTTCGAAGAGCATGAGCATTAATCACGAAACAATGCAGCTAGGCTAAAATATATGCAGAGTCTTTAGACTTCAGATTTCCTTTTACTAATTATATGTCTCCGCTTGGTTTGTCTGATCCGGCCACATCCATGAATTTGATAAATATGTTTTTATAAATCAATGGCCTAATGAATTGTCGGTCGAGATAAAAGTGACTTATAACTATCATATGACTGCATATTTGTTAGGGATTTCCGACAAGAAAATCCCTTTCTAGGATCTTGTTGATCAGTTATTCGATGCAATCAATACAAACTACCAAGCACATATGAGATCAAACCAAACACACCAAAGCACACAAATTTGTTCCGATTGGGACTTTCATCTTAATCCGGGAGAGAAGAAACCTAAGATTGATGTTATTCAACTAGCGAAGATACAAGAACATTACAATTCTCACCACGACACACTCTCGAGCCTCACCAGCAAGTACTAGTTGTTTACAATTAGAGAATAACTCAATCTCTACTTCAATGAAGTACTCTCTCTCTTAGCTCTCAATGGAGGCCAATAACAACAATATATAGATATCTAGAGAAAACCTAGTTTGATCTCTTGATACAGTAACCATTGGATATTTCTGAAGAGACAACCTTACGATGGGAGCCGTCAGATCCAACTTGAAGAACAAGTTGGGCTTCTCACGAATCACCAAGATCCGACCCAATAAACCTATCAACGCCGCGACCGGTCGACCGCACCCCCAAGGTCGGTCGACCGTTCCCTCTCGGGACTTCTGCACCCCATGACCGGTCGACTGCACCCTATGACCAGTCAACTGCCACTTCTACAACTACAGCTGCTGACTGTTTCCTTACCTCCGCTCAGTTTCCGATCTTCTCGATTTCTCCATCGTCTCATCGTCTTCTTATTCAATATAGTATGCAAGACATAAACCCAACAATATTTTTATTTTTACAATAAAATGAGGTTAATTTGATAACCGAAGGAATTATTCACATTCAGGCTTCATTTAAAGCTACTGTAGGAAGAGTTGATCTAATTTACAATCGCACGTTTAAATAAATATAATTTTTGAAAAATAAAACTCTACATAGTTTGAACTCAAAACTTGAGACCTCCTACATATTTGTTATGTACGCACAAAAAAATCCTTAAGTTGGTACATTTATAAATACAAACTTTAACTCTCCCATTATAATATTAGAGATATTTATGTTAATGGTGGCGACCGGTTAGCCTTTACAAACAAGATAAAGTCAAACCCCACAGAAGCAGCGAAAAAGTTCAAAGAAATTAGATTGGCATATTATGCACTTTAACTTATTAAACAGGAGTAATATTAATTGATGTTCAGATTTTCGAACTCAGTGGAACCCCTGAGTCATCATATATATTGAATATGAAGAAAGAGAGATCCAGAGAGAGAGAGAGAGAGTCCTCATTTTCTACACTCAACGTTTTTTAAAGTTTTTTTATAAACAGCAGCCTTTTATAACTAGCATAAGTTTTCAAGTTCATATCGTCGAAGTATGTACTTCTTGTTAGAGTTAAGTAGTAAGCCTGAATTCCATATTAATTTATTCCATTTCGACCATATGTTTCAAAAGTTGAAAGTCTTATTAATATTTTGAAGGTCAGGTGACTTATAATGAACAACCGCAAAATATATATAAATTAATCACTAAAGAACACAAATATTGTTATTGTTTTTTCGTGTAACATAAATATTTTTGTTGTTTCATTGTTACTGTATGTTCAGAAAATATGACAACTAAATTGGCAGTTTTAGAAGAAATTACTTTTACGATGTCTTTGATACATAATTCTGTACGTACACTTCATTTGTAATATGTTTTAACATTATAATTTTGGACCATCTGACCTTTAATTAATATATAGTAATTTTTGTTTTAAAAACCCTTATATATATATATATATATATATATATATATATATATGAATAGTTAATCAGAATTCTTATTAACTCCTAACAAGTAACAGCCCACCGCCTCAGTTTCTAATTTGTATTGCTCACGTCTGCATGAGTGTAACCCTAGAGAGCAGAAACAAACTACATTTCCCGTCTCCAAATTTACCCTATTCATGAAAACAAAGCATAAACTAAAAAGTGGGCCTTTGAGTCATTGTTGTGGCGTCTACGTGCGACACTTTCTCTTTCCTTCCAGCCAATTGCAGCCAATATTGTATGCCTAGATACTGTACATACATCAACTTGCCCTAGATATTGAATATAACGTGACTAGATAAGACACATGCATACCACATATGTTTTAATTAGACACCCAACTTGCAGTAATTAGCCAACTCAGATGGGGTTATTGGGTTTAGACACCCAACTTGCAGTAATTAGCCAACTCAGATGGGATTATTGGGTTTATGTCTCGCATATTATGTGCAATACGAAGACAATGAGACGAGGAATCAAGACGATTGAAGACGGGGTGGAAGTAAGAAAAACAGTCAGCAGTAGCAGAGGAGTTGCGGTCGACCGCACTTGGGGTGGGTCGACCGCCCTACTGCAGTGAGGCAACGGTCGACTACACGGTCGACCGGTTTGCTCTCGGGTTAGACTTCAGAAGGTTACGGTCGACTATATCTTGGGGGTGGGTCGACCGACAACGGCGCTGATTGGTTTTGGGTTCGAGTCTTGGTGATTCGTGAGAAGCCCAACTTTATCTTCAAGTCAGATCTTACGGCTCTTATCGTAGGGTTATCTCTTCAGGAATATCCAATAGTTATTGTATCAAGATATCAAACTAGGGTTTCTCTATATCTTTATATATTGGTGTTATTGGTCTTCATTAAGAGTCAAAAGAGAGTATTTCACTGAAGGAGAGATTGAGTGATTCTCTAATTGTAAACAACTAGTACTTGCTAGTGAGACTTGAGAGAGAGTCGTAGTGAGAATTGTAATATTCTTGTATCTTCTCAAGTTGAATAGCATCTTGGATTTCTTCTCCTCCGGATTAAGGCAAAAGCCCCAACCGGGACAAATTCGTATGTGCTTTGGTGTGTTTGGTATGATCTCATGTGTGCTTGGTAGTTTGTGTTGATTGCATCGAATAACTCAACAAGATCCTAAGGGAGATTTTCGGTAGAGATCCCTAACAATTGGTATCACAGCTTCGGGTGCAAGGGTTTGTTCTAGTTCCTTGAAAAAGATGACAGATCAGATCACGAAGATCAAGCGGTTCAAATGCAAGATCAACTTTGATCTCTTGAAGGTGGACGTGCATGAAGTATCGGTTCAACAAGACTTGGATCTAGTCCTAGAAGGAGATAAAGGGAGACCAATCAGCACAAAGCAGAAGAAGTGGAAAAAGATATGTTCAGAAGCCTTGGTTTTAATCCGGTTGCCATCGACGAGCGAAGTAAGGTATAGGAGAAGCGCAGCGAGTCTTTGGAAAAGATTCAAAACTGACTACTCGGATTCGTCACAGAGTTGGATGTACCAGCAAAGAAAGTTGTGGAGTTTCTCAATGAAGAAAAGTACCACTCTTCTAGATCATGTAGTGGAATTCAATATGGAGTTATCTAAATTAAGGGCGTTCAAAGTAGATGATCTAAGGGTTTCCAACTTGATAGATTCATCACCAAATCCATCCAACATGATAACCATGCTAGATGAGAAATCTACCAATGATAAGTTTTTCATAGCAGGTATGATCAAGGGGTTGGAGGAGGATGCACTTAAGAAGGAGAGTCAGAAATCGACATCAACTTCTGTGAGTTGCTTGGCGGTGGATTGTACTTTGATTGGAAGGGAAAGTGTATATAGGAGTAAGGTCCGTGGCCACCAGAGCAAAGGGATTGAGCATTACATGAGAGACTGTTGCAAGCGGTTGAGTCAGAGGGGTGCCAAATTCAGTATCGTTGAATCAGGTGATGGCTTAAACAGTGCTTTTGTTTCAAGCTCTTTAGATGTGAATTCCGATTGTTCTTTTGATTCGGTTAGTTATTCTCAAATTTGCGCTGAGAGGGAGATGATTTCTATTTACAAATTTGCATCATGTCGTCGTGTGAGAACGAATGTTGATAAGATTTGTGAAGTAATGGTTTCTACTTACAAGTTTGCCCCATGTCGTTGTGTGGAAATGAAGATTGACAAGACTTGTGAAGTACGAGATGAGAAAACAAATGAGCCAAAGATGATAAACTGAAGGGGATACACACTAGAGTAGGGCATGTATATTCCTTTGATGAAGCGGGGCCTTATATCCATGAGAACTCTTGAAGCTCGGAACTGCAGGAACACAAATCTAGGTGGAGTTCGTTGAGTTTGAGAAATGTTATGCAAGGTGATGAAGGGTGAAAGGGGGATTGAGCAGTATCAGCACAACCTCTACCAGCTTTGGAGGAGCAGGAAACCTTAGCCAAGTGATTTGAAGTCCAGTGTTCCTAAAGCACCATCTAGTATGCCTTCACTAGAATCATCCGAGCGAGACTGCGACGTTCGAATATCGTTGGAAGGTGGAGAGAGCCTTGAGGTAGGTGGAGTTCGTGTGGAGGGTGACACCTCCATGATTACATCTACTGGGGTGTGCCCTTCAGGTGGAGATAGACTCAACTAGCTAAGAAAGTCGTTGAAACGAGTTGTTTGCAAGAAAAGAAGGAAAAAAGTCTATAAGGTTTTAAATCACACAGGTGTGGATTCATGAGTATGCAATCCAAGGTAAGGATTGTTGGGTTTATCTCTTGTATACTATGTTGGATACGAAGGTGATGAGACGACGGAGGAATCGAGACGATCGGAGACAAAGTGAAAGTAAGGAAAATAGTCAGCAGCAGAAGGCAACAGAGGAGTTGCAGTCGACCACACTTGGGGTGGGTCGACCGCCCTACTACAGCGAGGCAACGATCGACTGCACGGTCGTCTAGTTTGCTCTCGGGTTGGACTTTAGAAGGTTGCGGTCGACCGTATCTTGGGAGTGGGTCGACCAACAGCGGTGCTGATGGGTTTTGGGCTCGAGTCTTGGTGATTCGTGAGAAGCCCAACTTGCTCTTCACGCCAGATCTTACAGCTCTTATCGTAGGGTTATCTTTTTAGGAATATCCAATGGTTATTGTATCGAAATATCGAACTAGGATTTCTCTAGATCTCTATAGATTGATGTTATTGGCCTCCATGGAAAGCCAAGGAAGAGAGTATTTCACTGAAGGAGAAATTAAGTGATTCTCTAATTGTAAACAACCAGTACTTACTGGTGAGGCTTGAGAGAGGATCGTAGTGAGAATTGTAATATTCTCATATCTTCTCTAGTTGAATAATATCTTAGGTTTCTTCTTCCCTGGATTAAGGCGGAAGCCCCAACCGGAAAAAAATTGTGTGTGCTTTGGTGTGTTTTGTATTATTTCATGTGTACTGGGTAGTTTGTGTTGATTGCATCGAATAACTCAACAAGATCCTAAGGATAATTTTCGGTAGAAATCCCTAACAGGGGTCACCTCTCCCTTTAGGTTCCATCCAGTTTTAATTAGGAGTAAAGCTTCATCCACTACTAATTTCACTATCATTTTCTTCAACATCTTAGATAGCATACTCCAATTGGAGAGTTCCCCCACCTATTCACTCTTCCCCCACCTATTGAAGTGTGTCACCTAAGATAGTGAAGAGAAATATAGTGAAATTGGTAATGGGTGTAGCCAGGGTCGGCCCTACCCTACAGGCGGGTAAGGCGGCCGCCTTAGGCCCCCGGAGATTTCGCAATTTTAGGGGCCCCAAATTTGAACTTTCCTTATAAATATAGGCACATATTTTGCGCGTAAAAATATATATATATATATATATATATATATATGCTATTAGGGGTCCCCATTTTAGAAGTTCGCCTAGGGTCCCGGGAACTCAGGGCCGGCCCTGGGTGTAGCATTACTTTTTAAATGGACACCCAACTTCCAGACTGTGGCAGTTCATCCATCCCTCGCTTTCTATCCTAAGCTAAAAAGTAAGAAGCCATTTGAATAACCTTTCAATACATAAAAATGTATCTTACAAACTGGTAAATACTAAATAGTATGTAGTATGTACTAATAGTAGTATGTTATATACTAGTATATTAGAATAGTAAGATGAAAATCTTGTGCATGTGCTATGCAACCCTATTTGCATGCTGTTGATGAGGTGAAAAATTGCATCAACATTTGCTTGTAGGCTTATACTGTAAGATACAAAACCATAACCCCTTAGAGCATCCACAGTCGTGATTGTTTAGAAAATACATAAATGCACATAGTATTTTACCTCTTTGCTATAGCCGTCGAATGGTATTTTATAGCAATTTAATTTAAAATAATAAAAATTTCATATCAGACGGAGTTTGAAGTTGCGTCGGAGAAATTTAATTATTTTTTTAATAGGTAGACGGAACTTCACTTTGCATCGGAAGAGGGAAAAAAACATTTACTATGAAGGACGACGCAACTTCATGTTGCGTCGGAAGGGGAAAAAAATCAAAAAAATCGTCAGACGCAACTTCATGTTGCGTCCGACACCTTTTGTAATTTTTTTTTGCTTTATTGAGTTTTTTTGAGTTTTTTTATTACGGTTTATTAATATTTTTTTTAGGGATGGAAAGTGAAATTGCGTCGGAGGAATAAAAAATAAAAAATAATTTTTTTCGTTGGACGCATAGTGAAGTTGCGTCCTGTATAATATGCATTTCTCTCAAATTCACTCTCATCTATAGCAATCTACTGTCACAAAAAAATGCATAAATAACAAACGACTCACTACAACACACGATGGATTTACCGGCGTATATTCCCCTGTGTTTTATCAGAAACGCCGGAATAGGAAGAGACCAGGAATGGGGCGTCAAATTGGATGGTTATACGTCGGCGGCCTCTAGAAAACGCCGGGGAATTATGGTATTCACCGACGTTTTATATTAAAACGCCGGTGAAGGCCATATTCACCGGCATTTTAGTTAAAACGCCGGTATAGGGTTAGGAATAAATTTCCCCCAAACCCTATACCATTTCCTCATTCGATCCCCAAAAAAAAAAACCCAATTTTTATTTTCCCTCTCTCTCTCGCTCTCCCTGTAGAGCCCCTTATTTTTAAAATATTATTTTAAAGGTTTGTAAATGACTAAAATGATTTTTGGAGAATTTATGAATATTTTCAGAAAGATTTATCTTTTTACACGTGTAAAACATGTGCAAATACTTTCTTGAGAAGTTTGAAAGTCAAGTTTTCTTCATGAAAAATCATTATTTAATATTTGGGATTTATTTAGTATTTTTCCAGATTTTTCTGAAATTAATTGGAACTATTTGCAAATTTTGAGAAAAGAATGACCTTTTTGCAAATTGTCTTTTTTAGGGGTTAAAATGTAAAATTTACTTTCTGGACATTTTGTACAGTACCGGTTGAGATTAATGAGTATATTTTTCTTTTAAATCCTAATTTAAATGAATTTTATTGAATTTCCAAGAATAAAGCTATATATATAAAGTTGTAGTTTGAAGGGATTATTTTGCAAAGTGGGTAAAACCCTAAACTTCATCCCGGATATTTAAAGAGAAATTCGCAGCCGTCTTTTGCTGCAAAACATAAAGCTTTATTATCTTATTGGAGAACTTGGGAGAGGAAGTTTTGGATCTCACAAAGGAAGGGACTTCTTGTCAAGGGATTTCTTCATTTAAGGTGATTGACATGTTGTTTTGCTTTATGTATGTTTTATGTGAGTGATTGTTTTGTTTTATTTTGTTTTGTGAGTAATACGAAATTTGTTTTGTGGTTTGATTTATGTGAACGATTGTTGTGTTGTTTGTTTGGCATGTATGTTATTTAGTATTTTGCATGAGAACGATGCAAAGGTTGTTGTTTGTACCATGTATGTGAAATCTAAGAATGTTAAGTAGATCTTGGTTCATAAAATTGTATTGCTAGAAAGCATGTTTAAGATTTGAGTATGGTTATGATCGGATGGGTGAGCATCTGGATCTTGTGTTTACAAATCAGATCTTGGTTATGAGTTGTGAAAGAAATTCAGTATTGAGAAATCCTAATGGAAGAATTTGGAATTTAGAACATGAGAACTTGAGTTTTGAGATATTGGATGTTTTGAGTAATGTATCTGTGGTAGGGTAAAAATGGCCTGGGGCCCAACCAGTGCCCAGGATGGCTCTCGCTCAAAAATAAGAAAAACAACAATTCGGCTCGGCTTCGGACCACTACAGGGTCGGCACCGAGCCACAAGTTCACCCCCACAGAACTGGTCTCCTCGTATCCGACGAGCCTCGATGGTCCTCGGCCTCCGATCCACGACAGCCCCACGGGCCGTCCGCCCAGTCTGGCAAGGAATGAGGATGACATGGCACGACCTAGGCCATCCGATTCCCCCAGAGGCACAGGAGCCCCATGATCAGCCATATCAGCTCCAAATACCACCTAGGGCTTTGCCACGTCAGCCCTATACCACTCTTAGCACTGCCACGTCCACCCTAAACCCCCTGGACCTCCTGCCACGTCAGGCCCATGGGCTTTCGGGTTCAGACCCGGCCCCCAAGCGGATCCAAACCCGGTTGGATTTCCCTATAAATACCAGACCCTCACCCACCTTTTCAGGTAATCAATCTTTGCCACCTAAATTTTCCTAGTTATTGCTACTCTCTCACAGAGACTGACTAGATCGTCGGAGGGTCCGCCACCGGGATAAACCCTGGTGTTTCAGGACCGTTTGCAGGTACTAGAGGCGAGGCCATCCGAGCCGATCCTCAAGCGCCGAAGCGAGCCCCTCGCTTACCGTCCGGCACCGTACTCTTCCCTCATTACAAATTGAGTCTGAACTCACACCTGGTGCATCCACACTGCGACCAAAAACAAACCGCATCAGGTTGGCACCCTTGCCGACCCATAATCCCTTGCCAGCTCGAGGTTCGGTCTAGCACCAGGGTAGTCTTCTCAGGAAGACACAATGGTTCGCCATCATCCTTGCCGACCCATAATCCCTCGCCAGCTCGAGGTTCGGTCTAGCACCAGGGTAGTCTTCTCAGGAAGACACAACGGTTTGCCATCATCCTTGCCGACCCATAATCCCTCGCCAGCTCGAGGTTCGGTCTAGCACCAGGGTAGTCTTCTCAGGAAGACACAACGGCTCGCCATCACCCTTGCCGACCCATAATCCCTCGCCAACTCGAGGTTCGGTCTAGCACCAGGGTAGTCTTCTCAGGAAGACACAACGGTTCGTCATCGCCCTTGCCGACCCATAATCCCTCGCCAGCTCGAGGTTCGGTCTAGCACCAGGGTAGTCTTCTCAGGAAGACACAACGGTTCGCCATCGCCCTTACCGACCCATAATCCCTCGCCAGCTCGAGGTTCGGTCTAGCACCAGGGTAGTCTTCTCAGGAAGGCTCAACGGCTCGCCATCGCCCTTGCCGACCCATAATCCCTCGCCAGCTCGAGGTCCGGTCTAGCACCAGGATAGTCTTCTCAGGAAGGCTCAACGGCTCGCCATCGCCCTTGCCGACCCATAATCCCTCCCCAGCTCGAGGTTCGGTCTAGCACCAGGGTAGTCTTCTCAGGAAGACACAACGGCTCGCCATCATCCTTGCCGATCCATAATCCCTCGCCAGCTCGAGGTTCGGTCTAGCACCAGGGTAGTCTTCTCAGGAAGGCTCAACGGTTCTCCATCGCCCTTGTCGACCCATAATCCCTCGCCAGCTCGAGGTCCGGTCTAGCACCAGGGTAGTCTTCTCAGGAAGACGCAACGGCTCGCCATCACCCTTGCCGACCCATAATCCCTCGCCAGCTCGAGGTTCGGTCTAGCACCAGGGTAGTCTTCTCAGGAAGGCTCAACGGCTCGCCATCGCCCTTACTGACCCGTAGTCCCTCGCCAGCTCGAGGTTCGGTCTGGCACCAGGGTAGCCTTCTCATGAATGCCCAGCGATTCGCCATCCCATTTCTACGACCATAAACACTCCTCCACGGCTAACTCCCGCACCCCCGCAGGAGTGGGGGGGCTTGTGTGGTAGGGTAAAAATGGCCTGGGGCCCAACCAGTGCCCAGGATGGCTCTCCCTCAAAAATAAGAAAAACAACAATCCGGCTCGGCTTCGGACCACTACAGGGTCGGCACCGAGCCACAAGTTCACCCCCACAGAACTGGTCTCCTCGTATCCGACGAGCCTCGATGGTCCTCGGCCTCCGATCCGCGACAGCCCCACGGGCCGTCCGCCCAGTCTGGCAAGGAATGAGGATGACCTGGCACGACCTAGGCCATCCGATTCCCCCAGAGGCACAGGAGCCCCATGATCAGCCATGTCAGCTCCAAATACCACCTAGGACTTTGCCACGTCAGCCCTATACCACTCTTGGCACTGCCACGTCCGCCCTAAACCCCCTGGGCCTCCTGCCACGTCAGGCCCATGGGCTTTCGGGTTCAGACCCGGCCCCCAAGCGGATCCAAACCCGGTTGGAATTCCCTATAAATACCAGATCCTCACCCACCTTTTCAGGTAATCAATCTTTGCCACCTAAATTTCCCTAGTTATTGCTACTCTCTCACAGAGACTGACTAGATCGTCGGAGGGTCCGCCACCGGGATAAACCCCGGTGTTTCAGGACCGTCTGCAGGTACTCGAGGCGAGGCCATTCGAGCCGATCCTCAAGCGCCGAAGCGAGCCCCTCGCTCACCGTCCGGCACCGTACTCTTTCCTCATTACAAATTGAGTCCGAACTCACACCTGGTGCATCCACACTGCGACCAAAAATAAACCGCATCATTATCCGATCTGAGAATACGTTGAGACGGTCGTTTTTATTGAAATACAAATTATTTTAGTAAACAATGATTTCTTTTGGTAAACTCTAATTTTGATTATCATGAACAACCAAAACTATACAGACTGTAAGCCGACAGTCGACTGGCAGACCTATCAATCGACTGGCACGACCCAGCTGTTGTATCTTTAGTTTTCTTGAAAATCCGTTCTGGACAGTCGACTTAGACCCTTTTCAGTCGACTGGTACACTTAGAATTTATTTTTTCAAAGTTATCGTAGATTTTTCTCTAGTAAGTCGACTTATGACCTTTTAAGTCGACTTATATTCTCTTTTAAGTCGACTTATGACTTTGCAAGTCGACTTATAACACTTAGAATATTTTTTTAAAGATTTCTGGAATTTCTCTCTGGTAAGTCGACTTATGTTTTTATAAGTCAACTTATGATCTGGTAAGTCGACTTATGACTTTTATAAGTCAACTTATATTACTTAACTTATTTTCTTAAAATCATGGATATTTTTCCCTCTGGACAGTCGACTTACTACAGTAATAAGTCGACTGGTACTGATGAGTTTTCAAAAACTGGAATGTTCTTCCGAATGATTAGTCTTCAAATATTTTAGTCTATACTTTGTCTTCTGTTAAGCATATGATTTTAAGATATTCAGTTGAGCTATTTATGGTGGAAAGTTGATTTAGACATTTGAGTTTGAGTCTCTAGAGGATGCGTGCGACCCTAGTATACCGGCGTTGAGTTATTTTGTTGAGGCCTATTGAGGCATTTCAGTTGTTCAGTTTTGAGTTAAGTCCGATAGGGTACACCAACTCTAGGAGATTCGTTGAGTAATTAAGTAACCCTAAAATAATAAGGACAGGCACTAGTGGTGATATGATGAACGAGAACATGGGTCAAGTACCTCGGTATGGCTTTTGGTGTGGGATTTAATCTCCGGAATTATCACGGTAGATTACTCGTGGTGTGGGATATATCTCCGGAATTATCACGGTAGATTACTTGTGGTGTGGGATATATCTCCGGAATTATCACGGTAGATTACTTGTGGTGTGGGATTTATCTCCGAAATTATCATGGTAATTACTTGTGGTGTGGGATTTGTAGAACCTCGTATTTTTAAAATATTATTTTTAAAGGTTTATAAATGACTAAAATGATTTTTGGAGAATTTATGAATATTATCTGAAAATATATCTTTTTACACGTGCAAAACACATACAAATAATTTCTTGAGAAGTTCAAAAGTCAAATTTTCTTCATGAGAAATCATTATTTAATATTTGGGATTTATTTATAATTTTTCCAGATTTTTCTGAAATTAATTGGAACTATTTGCAAATTTTGAGAAAAGAAGGACCTTTTTGCAAATTTGTCATTTTTAGGGGTTAAAATGTAAAATGTACTTTCTGGACGTTTTGAACAGTACCGGTTGAGATTTAGGATTATATTTTACTTTTAAATCCTAATTTAAATGAATTTTATTGAATTTCCAATAATAGAGCTATATATGTAAAGTTGTATTTCAAGGGGGTTATTTTGTAAAAGTGTTTGGAAAACCCTAAACTTCTTTCCGAATATTTAAAGAAAAATTTGCAGCCGTCATTCGCTACACAATATAGATTTTTGTGATTTGTTTTGGAAGAGCAAGAGGAAGTTTTGGATCTCGCAAAGGAGAGACTTTATCGTTGGATCTCGTCGTTTCCAAGGTGAGTGATATTGTTTTGTTTTACTTTGTTTGTGAGTGATTGTTTTGTTTTATTTTGTTTTATAAGTAATACGAAATTTGTTTTGTGGTTTGATTTATGTGAACGATTGTTGTGTTGTTTGTTTGGCATGTATGTTATTTAGTATTTTGCATGAGAACGATGCAAATGTTGTTGTTTGTAACATGTATGTGAAATCTAAGAATGTTGAGTAGATCTGGGTTTATAAATTTGTATTGCTAGAAAGCATGTTTAAGGTATGAGTATGGTTATGATAATAAGGGATTGGATGGATGAACATCTGGATCTCGTGAACACAAATCAGATCTTTGGTTTTGAGTTGTGAAATAAATTCAGTATTGAGAAATCCTAATGGAAGAATTAGGAATTTAGAACATGAGAACTTGAGTTTTGAGATATTGGATGTTTTGAGTAACGTATCTGATCTGAGAATACTTTGAGACTGTCGTTTTTATTGAAATACAAATTATTTTAGTAAACAATGATTTCTTTTGGTAAACTCTAATTCTGATTATCATGAACAACCAAAACTATGCAGACTGTAGGCCGAAAGTCGACTGGCAGACCTATCAGTCGACTGGCACGACCCAGCTGCTGTATCTTTAGTTTTCTTGAAAATCCGTTCTGGACAGTTGACTTAGACCCTTTTCAGTCGACTGGTACACTTAGTATTTATTTTTCAAAGTTATCGTAGATTTTTCTCTGGTAAGTCGACTTATGACCTTTTAAGTCGACTTATATTCTCTTTTAAGTCGACTTATGACTTTGCAAGTCAACTTATAACACTTAGAATATTTTCTTAAAGATTTCTAAAATTTCTCTCTGGTAAGTCGACTTATGTTTTTATAAGTCAACTTATGATCTGGTAAGTCAACTTATGACTTTTATAAGTCAACTTATATTACTTAACTTATTTTCTTAAAATCATGGATATTTTTTTCTCTGGACAGTTGACTTACTACAGTAATAAGTCGACTGGTACTGATGAGTTTTCGTAAACTTAAATGTTCTTTCGAATGATTAGTCTTCGAATATTTTAGTCTATACTTTGTCTTCTGTTAAGCATATGATTTTAAGATATTCAGTTGAGCTATTTATGGTGGAAAGTTGGTTTAGATATTGAGTATGAGTCTCTAGAGGATGTGTATGACCCTAGTATACCGGCGTTGAGTTATTTTGTTGAGGCCTGTTGAGGCATTTCAGTTATTCAGTTTTGAGTTAAGTCCGGTAGGGTACACCAACTCTAGGAGATTCGTTGAGTAATTAAGTAACCCAAAAATAATAAGGACAGGCACTAGTGGTGATATGATGAACGAAAATATGGGTCAAGTACCTCAGTATGGCTTTCGGTGTGGGATTTAATCTCCGGAATTATCACGGTAGATTACTTGTGGTGTGGGATATATCTCCGGAATTATCACGGTAGATTACTTGTGGTGTGGGATTTATCTCCGGAATTATCACGGTAATTACTTCTGGTGTGGGATTGATCTCCGGAATTATCGGAGTCGAGGCGACGCACATGTGGTATTCGTGTGATGAGGTCATTGCTTTCGGTGTGGGATGATCTCCGAAATTATCACGGTAAAATACTTGTGGTGTGGGATCTATCTCTGGAATTATCGGGGCATGGGCTAATACTCACAGTTTATCTTTATCTCGTAGTAGTCATCGTGTTAGGATTGGTTGCATAATGGGGGATTAAACCCTATGAAGTGAAGATGTTAAGTGCTTGCACCGAACCTATGTAGAGTGGGATGCATAGACTTCGACAAGTACGCATTAGAGAGTCCGCATATAGAAATTGTGTTTTCTTGACTTGGTTTTATGCATGTGATTTCCTATTTTCTACACATGACACTTGGTTTAGTCTCACTGCTGTTTACTTTTCCTTGCTACATCGTATTTTAAGTATTCATGTTTACTACATGTTGTGTAAGGATTCATGATTAATGTTCATTTATGTTTGTTTGTTTTTATGTGTAATACCCTGATTTTTCAATTAATGAGAAATTATTTATTTTGCACGTGTTGTGCACGTGCAATATATTTTGTTAGATTATTTTATCATGATGTGTATGTTTAAATATAATTTTCTCAAATTATTTTAGTACAAAAAGCCTTCTTTAAAAGCCTTATTTGATTTAACTAAAAAGCCTTTTCTTAAAAAGCCCAAAAACAATTTTATTTTAATTATTTTTATAAAATTATTTTGGCCCAAAAAGAAAGCCCATGAATTAATTAATTTTAATTAAACTTGTCATGTAGAAGACTTTTTTTAAACAAAATTATTTTTATACAATTTTGAAATGTACAAAATTGGCCTAGTTGCATGCACGTGCACTACACGTACACGTGCAATGCACACTCTTCTAAGGGATGGCCGGTAGCATTCTTTTTGGAGGGAACTTTTGAGTTTGGGTGTGGAGAACATGGGGGTAGTTTCAAGGAAGTGGGTAGTTCTTGTAACTTCTACTTTGATCTAAACCCTTCATCCAACAACCACCAAGATGATCTTAGCCCTCCATTCCCCTCATTTTTTGTATAAATACCCCCCCCCCCCCCTCATGGCTAACTTTTCATATGCAAAGTGTATTTCTAATTTATAGTATTATTATTATTGTGGGAGTTATAAAAGATAAGAGAGTTGTGTGGGTTTTGTGTGCTTGGAGTGGCCGGCATCATCAAGGAGCATCGGGTGGAGCTTGAAGGAAGCATTCGGCATAGGCTTGGAGGCTTGGAGCTTGAGCGCTTTTTGCTAGGAGGCGGTGCGTTCATCTACAAGGATTCGATTACTTTTGTTTGTGTTTCTCTCCAATTGAGGTGGGTGAAACATTTTATATTTCTAAAGTAGATCCATGTTAATTTTTCACCATTAAAGATGCATGAAAAATATTATAAAGAGCCCACTTAATTTGAGTAGTTAGCATGTGAATTGATTGAAATGTATTGAATAACTTATATGGCTCTAGTATTAAGATTAAATTGTGTGTAGATTACCCCATGTTTATTATTGTGAAGTTGTGATAGTGATTAAATTGAATTAAGAGTGTTGTTATTATGATTAGAGACATAATGTACACTTGTTAATTGTGATAGATGGACCTTCATGTTGATATGAATATGGACTATGGGAATTATATGTGATGGTTGAATTAATAAATAATATCAGTAAATTATCACCATGGAATTAGTGAATAAAAGACTAGTAGATTAAATGTATGGCAATGTCGAAAATGCAAATTTTGTAGTTTAATGAATTAATTTTGGATTTTTGTGTGTGAAAAATATACTTTATTAGCACCAAAAATTATATTATTTTACTGGTATGAACTTTTATGACTGAGGATCTAATCTGGAAGTTTTTATAAAATTTTATCAAAGTAATAAGAAGCTATGGCTTAATGAATATCGAGTTACTTTCAAAACAGTACGAAAATAATACAAACGGGATTTGTTTTGGGTTAGTGACAACCCGAGCCAGTGGCTCAGGTGGTCGGGACCCCGGTTGGCTTCTCTGTGTCGCACGGTTCGAACCCCAGGCCGAACACTTCTTTTTTAAAATTACCCCAAAACAGTAAGCAGCGAACCTAAGGGTTATATACAACCCAGTCGCCTATATGACGTGAGCCGAGTTCGGCCTAGTGGTCGGCGCTCTGTTTGGTCTTGGTGTGGCGCCTGGTTCGATTCTTGCCTTTGGCATATTGGAAAAAAATATTTTTTTGGGTGTTTTTGAAGTCCAAAAATTATGAAATAAATATGGTAATTCTCATAAAAATACAAGGAATTTTATAAGAGTGATTTGGGTATTTTTAGAATGAAATACAATATGGTTTGTGAATAAAAAGCA
Source organism: Hemerocallis citrina (assembly GCA_017893485.1). NCBI lineage: Eukaryota > Viridiplantae > Streptophyta > Magnoliopsida > Asparagales > Asphodelaceae > Hemerocallis > Hemerocallis citrina. The sequence continues at coordinate 18,770,731 of CM030361.1, read as the reverse complement.
TAAATGGAGCTTTGGTTATGAGATATACACTTGTGATTTTTATAACTTATAAAGATAGGCTATTATAAAGTAATTGGTATAAGTGCTTGTGGCGTGACATGATTTTATTTATTTTCATTATGAGTATTGTGCAAGATATGAAATATGAAGGTTGAAATGTGATTTTATGAAGTTGTATAAATTCATGTATGGTTATGAAAATAAAAACCATGATTTATGAAAAAGGAAAAGAAATTGTTGGCTATATGCACGAATTGTTTTCATTTTGAACTCATGAATTAAAAGTATCATCGTGGACTTGTGAATAAAGTGTAATCATGAATTGAAAAAGAATGAGTATGAAACTCGACATGGAAATTGTCAGGAGTTAAAGATTGTGAAATGAAATTTGAAATAGAGTAGCTAAGTCTCCCCGGCATTGAGAAAAGTGAATTGAATTGAAATTAGACCGAGGTTGGTCATGATGAATTAAATGAATAAGTCCGGTCGATGGAGAGGCTAACTCTAGTGATTATTTTGTTCATGATTTTTAAATAAAACTAAGGGCTAGTGCATAGTGAAGACGTGATGAAAGTAAGAGAAAAACACGGAGTATGAGGGCCCTGGGTAGCGGCGAGAGCGTATCCCAGGAATTCCCATGACGAGTCTGGGTGAGGATACTGTTCCAGAGTACCGTCCCAGTGGCGACGCTCGTGGGATGTTTGAAGACTACGGGTGGTGTCATGTTTATGGTGAGAGCGTATCCCAGGAATTCCCATGATGCGTCTGGGTGAGGATACTACTCCAGAGTGCCTAAACATGAGTTCGTAGGTCAGATAACATCTAGGATACTTACCGTAATTACAGTAGTAGATTAGATCATAACGGGGGATTGAACCCTATAAAGATGAAGACGAATAAGGGCTTGCCCTCGGACCTATGTAGTATGGGATGCATAGAATCCGAACAAGTGTGCATTAGTGTCATATAATTAACTGCATTAAGGACTAAGTGCACAATCACAACACGACATCAATAGGGTAGTCCCTTTAGTCTGAATGTGACAAGTTTGTGTTTGTTAAATATGAAATGTTAAGTTATACTATTTCCGGCAAGCGAGGACGGCCGTGTATAATGATCGTCGGTTGAATAAACTGACGTACCCACAGTCTAACATGCAGGTAAATGTTATGCAAAAGATTAAAGAGGATTTGGATGCTTAAAGATTTTATCAAGCTGTTGTACTTGTATTCAATTGTTGTATTTTACTTCCGCTGTGCAAAAGAAAGATGTAATTATGATGTAAACTCTGATGTATGATGCAAAGTTTCAATTTCCCTGTAAAAGTGTGCTAAGAAAGTGAAAAGATCCTGTAGAACATCTCGAATTCAGTGTATTTGGGATTCGGGGCGTTACATTATGTCACTCACACCATTTATGGCTGACCCCTTTAGTTTTGGGGGTTAGGGATCATCTCTAGCCTCATGCGTTGCAGGTTGTTGCTTAGAGTTTGGAGGTTTGGATGCTTGAGATGGTTTTGAGATAAATTAATTTAATGGAGTTTGTGTAAAATTGTAAGAACAGTGTTGTTATAAGACTGTGTTGTAAATAAAAGAAAGAGTTTGTACTTTGAGATGTTTTAAATTCCGCTGTGCTATGTAAAAATTTGTTGTAATAAAAGTTGAAAATTTTAGTGGAGTTGGTTGTGTTTAATGTTACATTGAAGTTGATGCTGGAAATGTGCCACGTATTTTCTAAGATATCATATTAGAAATTTGGGACGCTACAAGATTGATCTCCGGAATTATCGGAGTCAAGGCGACGCACATGTGGTATTCGTGTGATGAGGTCATTGCTTTCGGTGTGGGATGATCTCCGGAATTATCACGGTAAAATACCTGTGGTGTGGGATCTATCTCCGGAATTAGTGGGGCATGGGCTAATACTCATAGTTTATCTTTATCTCGTAGTAGTCATCGTGTTAGGATTAGTAGCATAACGGGGGATTAAACCCTATGAAGTGAAGACGTTAAGGGCTTGCACCGAACCTATGTAGAGTGGAATGCATAGACTTCGACAAGTACGCATTAGAGGAGTCCGCATATAGAAATTGTATTTTCTTGACTTAGTTTTATGCATGTGGTTTCCTGTTTTGTACACTTGACACTTGGTTTAGTATCACTTGTTGTTTACATTTCTTGCTACTTCATATTTTATGTATTTTGGTTCTCTACATGTTGTTTAAGAATCCTTACTTAATGTTTATTTATGTTGTTTGTTTGTTTTTTATGTCACTCACACCATTTATGGCTGACCCCTTTAGTTTTGGGGGTTAGGGATCATCTCTAGCCTCATGTGATGCAAGTTGTTGCTTAGAGTTTGGAGGTTTGGATGCTTGAGATAGTTTTGAGATAAATTAATTTAATGGAGTTTGTGTAAATTTGTAAGAACAGTGTTGTAAAAAGACTGTGTTGTGAATAAAAGAAAACTATGATTGAGATGTTTTAAAATTCCGCTGTGCTATGTAAAAGTTAGTGGTAATAAAAGTTGAAAATTTTAGTGAAGTTGGTTGTGTTTAATGTTACATTGAAGTGGATGCTGGGATTGTGCCACGTATTTACTAAGATATCATATTAGAAATTCGGGGCGCTACACTCCCGCCTCTGCCTTGGCCGCCATCGTTGTGCCCTATGTTGTCGTCCCCGCGCTCCGTCGTCGTTTGTCGTCCACTCTCTCACTCCCGTCGTCGCTGGGATTGTGCCACGTATTTTCTAAGATATCATATTAGAAATTCGGGGCGCTACACTCCCGCCTCTGCCTTGGCCGCCATCGTTGTGCCCTATGTTGTCGTCCCCGCGCTCCGTCGTCGTTTGTCGTCCACTCTCTCACTCCCGTCGTCGCTGCAAGTCTCCCCAACCCTCTCTCTCTCTCTCACTCGCATCGTCACCACCCTTCCCCCATCGTCGCCCCCCTCCCCCGCCGTCGTTCCTTCCTCTACACAAACCCTAGGTTTGTTCTTGAAATTTCTGAATCGTTTTATTTTTAAAAAATTTTTTTCTGAAATTTCTACACAAACCCTAGGTATGATGTAGTTGGTATGTTCTTGAGATTGGTTCTACAATTTTTCCCAACTCTCTAATTTAGCTTGCTACTTGAGATTGGTTCTTGAGATTCTTGAGATTGGTTCTTGAGATTGGTATTACTAGGTATGACCATGGAACAATTTGGGTTTGAAAGAGAAGAATGCGATAATTTCTGAGCTGGGTTGTTAATAGGGATAATTTGGATTTTGGATTGTCATGTATTGTATATTTGGATTTTGGTATACAGCATCCTTAGATGAGAGTTAACCCATTTTGGTAAAAAAAAAAAAGCATGCTAAGATGACAATCAGATGGCTAATATCTAGCATCTTCAACAGTAAAAGAAATGAAAATTTTCAGTATCTAAGCATGTTTGTCTATTAATTCTTCATCCCAACTTTGCCAATGATGTTTCCGGCTCAAAGAGAAACCTGCACATAGGTTTGTTCAGCCTAATTCTTGTACAGATTTGGGAATTCTGAAGATTTTAGATCCAGGATGACAAATTTTGATTGGGCTTTGATTGGAGATTCTAGTCATAGATCGATTCTTTGGAGACCGACTTTCTAAAGAAAATGCCATTTTCCCTATTAACAATATAATGCCGATTATCCCTGAGCCAAAATGTATATTGTATATTTGGTTTAACCTATCATTTTCCCTATTAACATACACTTGGAAACATATATTGTATATTTGGTTTAACCACATTTAAATTGCCTTCATGTTCAGTTGCTTCATGTTCAGTTGGTTTAACCACATTCAGTGGATGAGTTTGATGAATCGGCTTTTATCTTTATGCCCGTCGAACCCGATTCCATTTTATTATGATGTTTCCACTCGACCTGCAAATGGAATATAACATGTTGATAGTTTTGAGTATATTTCATAGTTTCATAAATATATAGTTAGTGCAAAGTAGTGAACGGTTACATACTTCACGAGTAATGCCATTCTAATTTATCCAGTTTGTACTTTGTACAAGTAAATATCAAATGTGTATCTCTTGTTATCTACTTGATCCATTGTGTGTTGCTGGGGAGGCGATACTCTTCTAGTACTTATAATCTGAGATTACTATTAGCTTTTGATACTAAACATCTGAACCTTTATGTATACAAAGTTATTTGGTTGAACCTATCAAAGTTCATCAGCATAATATGTTTGCTTTGACATGATAAACTTTAGTTTATAATGATCATCTGATACTTTGCATTCACTCATACATTATGATGTTGTGATCAACTATGGATACATTATGAACCTGTGTATATTAGTGCATATTGAAGTATACCTTATGATGCTAAATTAGTGCATATTGAAGTATGAACCTGTGTAGTATTCATATTCCATAAGTTGCAATCATCTTTTCAGTAATAATATTGTTACGTCTTAAAGAATAAAAATATTACCATTGTTGGCTTGATCAGTTTTAGAGCAAAGCAAAGGGAAACAGGAAGGAATGTGCAGAGAGAGAGAGGAGGAAATGAGTGAATTTTTTTCCGTACTGACCCACTTTTTTAGTTTTGCAATTTGTAGATGAGATGGATCATATATCTGAAGTTGCACACTATGATTTTTGTAGGAGTGACTAGTGATGGAATTTTTTTTATCTAAACTTTATATACAATTATATCATGATGTCTAGATGGGTATCAGTTTCTAAGATAATGAGATTGTTGCTTGTTGCTTGGGTTTGAAAATGAGATTGTTCTTTCTCATTGATTTAAAGTGATGATGAGATGGATTATGTAACTGAAGTTGCACACTATGATTTTTGTAGGAGTGACTAGTGATGAAATAATCCTGTTTGAACTTATCTTGTAGTTTCAATTGACAGTTATCTCATGAGTATTATAAAAGTATAAGTTTCATCTCAGTTAGTATCCTGTTTGCCTGAATATGACAGTGAAAATATTCTTTTTCAGTCTTTGTAACTCAATATTTTGAACTCCATATTTTGGTTATGAATGTGATGAGATCACATTATTATGTTTCATTATGAGATTACAATTTGATGATATTATACTATTATGTTTCATTCATATTTTATTGGTGCTCTTTTAGTTTTGCAATTGGTTTTGATTGCAAGAGTACTCAAGTTTTTTTTTTATTTTTTATTTTTTTTATTTTTTTAAATTAAAAAAAAAATTAAAAATATAGCTACACCGGCGTTTTTATAAGTGCCGGTGTAGCTTTCAGCAAAAAATTGACTGTCTTTACCGGCGGTTTAAGAATGCCGGTGTAGGTAATGGCCGAAAACAACACTACCAAACGAACCACACATTCCCCGGCGTTTTTACGCCTACACCGGCGGTCGTCAAAAACACCGGTGAATGTTCCTAAGCTACAGCGACACGCGATTCAGCGACACTTACACCGGCGATTTATAAAACGCCGGTGGTATCTACTGCGGCGTTTAAAAATGCCGGTGAATGTGAAAAAAAACGCCGGTAAAGACTGTTCGTCTTGTAGTGGACTGCAACACTTTTTGATCGAAAATATGCATATTATGCATATTTAGCAAACGACTGTGGATGCTACTATATATGGAGGAAATATACTTGTGTATTAAAATGATAGTTAATGTTGTAGTGCAATCAACAGTTAAGGTTATTGGATTCACAATGAACATGAATTAATATACCGCTAACTTAACCCCTATTCCATCCAACTAAACTAGTCATATACACGTGCAATGCACGTATTAATTTTTTTAAAAAAATTAACGTAAAGATTCTGTTTTACACGTTCGATGCATGTCTTAATAAATAAGATTCTATATTTTAAAAGTTAATATGAAGAGTATAATTGGAGAGTTAGAGTTGCATGTAAGTATGTAGATTTACAACTCCAACTCTTCCATTATAAGTACATCAAAAAAAAACTCTTCCATTATAATAATTATTATATATTATATTATAGATAGATTGATATAGATAGATAATTTACACATGTAATGCACATTTAATTTATTTTAAAAAAATTAAATTAAAAAATATAATATAGTGATGATTCGAATATAAGACAATTTTTATATCAGTTATGTACATATAATGCGCACTTTGATAGATTAACAAATGAGACTATAATATTAGTGATCAGAGATTATAGATAGAGATGTCAACTCTCACTAATTAACGCAATCTTCGTGCCGGTCTGTCATCACCTCAATCATTAAAAAATATATATATAAAATACGTGGAGTTCAAACCATCTCTTTTCTTTCCGGCCATCTCAAATATTTTACTGAATATTCATTTTGATAATACCAAAATAAATAAAGAAATTAAATAATTAAATAATTTTCAAAGTATATATATATATATACATACACTAGACGATAAATTCCTCAATTTCAAAGAAGCATCAGATGTGCATCATTGATTCGTCTATCGCTCTCCACATAGTGTATATATATACCCCCACCTCCTCTACTCTTTTCCCAACAATCCCGGCCCAACCTTATCATCATTTCTCTCTTTCTCTCTCTCTCTCTACAAATCCAACTCCATTTTTTTCTCTCACTACATCTTGAATCTCTTTTATTTGCTGTCATGACTTCTCACTCTGATGACGTGGCAACTCTCGACCTCATCCGCCAACACCTCCTCGGCAACAACGACTCCTTCCTCTCCCTCTACGACCCACTCCAAACCCAAACCCAAACCCAACCCATACCTGAACCCGGTGACGACCTTCTCTCATCGTTCACCTTTGCGGATCCTCCGGCTCCGATGATCCGCTTCAGCTCCGACTCTCCCCAACTCGACCGCCGCCCTTCCCTCACCATCTCCCTACCCCCAGTCCCCAAAATCGCAAAAATCGAATGGTCCCCCACCGATACCGGGTCCAAACCAGATAACAACCCGCAACCCGATCGCAGATACCGCGGGGTCCGACAACGACCGTGGGGCAAATTCGCCGCGGAGATCCGCGACCCGAACCGTCGCGGGTCTCGGGTTTGGTTGGGGACATTCGAGACCGCAGTGGAAGCCGCACGTGCGTATGACCGTGCCGCGTTTGAGATGAGAGGCAGAAAAGCGATCTTGAACTTTCCCAACGAGATCAGGTGCTCCGCCGTTAATCCGCCGTTAGAGACGGTGACGGCGAAGAGGGAGAGGGAGGAAGATGACGAAGCGGATGTGATGGTTGTGAAGAAAGAGAAGGTGGTTGAGACGGAGTTGGATATTCCGTTGACGCCGTCAAGTTGGACGAGTATTTGGGAAGAGAGTGAGGGGAGTGAGAAGGGGATTTTTAGTTTGCCGGCGTTGTCGCCGCTATCGCCGCATCCGACGTTTGGGTTTCCGCAGTTGACGGTTATTTAGGGAAATATATATAACAGTTGACTGCATCGACTGTCATATCGACTCACCCACAGTACTATCTGTTTTGAGAGCTGTTTGTTTTGGGAGACTTATTGTAGTCGACCGTCGAGGGAAGAAGTCGACTGCAAATACATAAACAGGTTACAAGTTTGGATCTGTTTCAGGCCTTTATCTTTTTTACTTGGTGGGTATAAATATGGATGTTTTAAATGTACATAAAAACTTCTTATGTCAAGTTTTATAAAAGGTGTGAGAGAGATCTTGTATATTTGTATTTTTGAGTTAAGTCTGCATATCATTTTGTTTTCGTGTAAATTTTGCGTTCGTAAGGAAATCTTGTTATTGATAAATCTAAAAAAAAATTGTCGTTATTGGCCACTACAGTTGTTTGTTTTTTAATGAACTAATTCAATAATTGTAAGATATTCTTCAAAATAAGTAAATAAATTAATGAACAACGAAAGGAAATTCTTCAAAACATGTTTGTTTATTAATTATAACTTCTGGCCTCTTGCTTACTTAAATAAGCAAATAAGTTAATACAAAAAAAATGTTTTAAGAAATGTTTGCATCCAGGGAAGAGTGGTATTTAACACGATGCACATTTTGATCAATATATAATTTTTAAAATAAAATAATATAATATAGCACGTGTTAATCCATATAATAAATTACAAAGAAAGCTATCAATTGGCTCACAATCAATTCCTTCTAAAATCAAAGGCCTAGATCTAATCTCACAAAACATACTTTCCCTCCAAAATTTTAAACCCTAAAACCAAATTTTTTCCCTCAAAACTAAAAAATTTATTACTTTATTGCTATCTCTCTCTTCTCTCTTCACTTTTTCATATTTCTCTCTTTCTCTCTCTCTCCGTATCTCTCTCTCTCCGTATCTCTCTCTCCCATTCTTTCTATATTTAATTAGAAATTTAGATTTTTAGAATTTTAATATTTTTTTTGCACATGTTATATTGAAAATAGTAAATATCTCTTCAACTCCACACTTAAAGTTTTAAGAAGTTAGATTTTATACCCCATTTATAATTATTTTTCAACATATACTAATGGAAACATAAAATTTTATTTACAACTAATTATTGTCATACTATTCAAACTTGAGCTACATAATTGTTGTTTTACTGTTTACAGGCTTTTTCGTGTTTTGTATCATTCCGAAGACGTGCCGTAGGCACGTGCAATACATTAAGGTGGTAGATTTACAAATGACACTAAGACCTTCTCCCTAGCACTGTCACATTTACCCGATACTCGGACCCGACCAAGACCCGGTATTGGACTGGAACCGACCCGATCTATACGGGTACGGATTCGGGTCCTAAAATAAGACCCAATGCACTTTCGGGTACGAGTCCAGGTCTGCTCAAAATAGAACCGAACCGACCCGGACCCGGACCTATTAAAAAATACCCCCAAACATATAGAATTTGAATTATAGGGTTATAGGAATATACATATAAAAGTAATTGTTGAAGATAGATATGTAAATAAAATATTAATTCATGTACTTAAGTGCAAAAATTGTTAGAATCGTAGGGTATCGGGTTCAAAATACTTAAGTGCAAATATTTTTTCACTACTACCGGACCCGACGGGTAATTTTTTTTAACTAGAACCCGGACCCGGACCCGGTTCTTGCAAGTTCGGGTCCGGGTCCAATTTTTGAACCATGAGGTACCAGATTCGGGTCCGGGTAGTGGAGGACCCGACCCGATAGGACCCGATACCAACTCTACTTCTCCCATCATAATATTACTAGTATTTAACACGTGCAATGCACGTTTTAATCAATATATAGTTTTTAAAGTAATATAATATAGCAAGTGTTAATAAATACATATTTTAAAAAGAAATATAAAGAGTATAATGAGAGGGTTTGAGTTATACGTGTAATGCACGTAAATTGGTAGATTTAAATAAAGTGTATAATGAAAGAGTTGGAGTTGGACGTGCAATACACATACAGTGGTAGATTTACAAATAACACTAAGAGTCTAAGACCTTCTTCCATTATAATATTAGAGATTAGAGATTAGAGATTATAACATCAACCATGTTCGCTGTTAAGATCCTGTGCACTTAGATTAATTCCTCTTGTTGGATGAAATCTAAGAACTCGCTGAAAAGATCTAGTGCACTAGAACCTATTCCTCTTGTTCCTCGGATGAAATCAAAGAACTTCAAAATTTGTTTCTTCGTCGAAGAACAATTAGAGAGGGATTTTCCAACATTCTGCTCTCGAATTAATTTTGTTTAAAACCGAAAATAAACATGTGACCTCTCATTTAAATGAGAAGTCTCCAATAACATAATAATAACATATCTATCTGTACTATTATTGAGCAAAGCTCCATTTTGGCAGCTTTTTACTATCATGCCCTCATAAACATAAAAGGCTAAAAAAAATATAGGGTTAATATCGGAGGTCAGAAATGTAATTTGCATGTATTGAAAAAATAATTAATATGCACATATTTGCATGTCTATCTCCATAGATTTGGAAAAATAATTAATAGTATAGATTTGTATGTACTTGCATGCACAATTTATTCATAAATGTAATTTGCATGTATTGGAAAAATAATTAACATGCATAGATTTGCATGCTTGTCTGCATAGATTTGGAAAAATAATTAATAGTATAGATTTGTATGTACTTGCATGCACAATGTATTGATAAATGCAATTTGCATGTATTGGAAAAATAATTAACATGCCTAAATTTGCATGTCTGTCTGCATAGATTTGGAAAAATAATTAATAGTATAGATTTACATATACTTGCATGCGCAGTTTATTCATAAATGTAATTTGCATGTATTGAAAAAATAATTAACATACCTAGATTTGCATACCTGTTTGCATAGATTTGGAAAAATAATTAATAGTATAGATTTGCATGTACTTGTATGCACAATTTATTCACCAATGTAATTTGCATGTATTGAGAAAATAATTAATATGCATAGATTTGTATGTCTGTCTGTATAGATTTGGGAAAATAATTAATATCATAGATTTGCATGTATTTGCATCCACAATTTATTCATAAGAAAGTTTCCTCCTATCAAAGCTAGTAGGTCTAACACATGCATGCAAATATCAAAATGAATAAATTGTGCATGCCTGCCTGCATGCATGCATAGAACCTCTTCGGTGACCTGCCCCTTTCTCAAAATCCTACACACCTTTATCTATACTATTATTAAGCAAAGCTCCATTTTGGCAGCTTTTTACTATCATGTCCTCATAAACATAAAAAACTAAAAAAAAAATATAGGATTAATATCGGTTGTCAGAAATGTAATTTGCATGTATTGAAAAAATAATTAATATGCACAGATTTGCATGTCTGTCTGCATAGATTTGGAAAAATAATTAATAGTATAGATTTGCATGTACTTGCATGTACAATTTATTCATAAATGTAATTTGCATGTATTGGAAAAATAATTAACATGCACAGATTTGCATGTCTGTCTGCATAGATTTGCAAAAATAATTAATAATATAGATTTGAATGTACTTGCATGCACAATTTATTCATAAATGTAATTTGCATGTATTGGGAAAATAATTAACATGCATAGATTTGTATGTCTGTCTGCATAGATTTGGAAAAATAATTAATAGTATAGATTTGCATGTACTTGAATGCACAATTTATTCATAAGAAAGTTCCTCCTATCAAAGCCAGTAGGTCTAACACATGCATGCAAATATCAAAAAGAATAAATTGTGCATGCCTGTCTGCATGCATGCATGCAACATCTTCAGAGACATGTCCCTTTCTCAAAATTCTACACACCTTTATAGACGTGCATCGCACGTGCATTATACTAGTTATTTTAGAATGAGAACTTATCGGCTACACTACCAAGTGCTTGGCAAACTTGTGTTCATTAAAAATCTAAGGGATGTGACAAAGTTTTATTATTTGATATCTATATTTTCATCAAAAGATTGGTGTACTTCGGATTCACTAATATGGCTGTTAGAGCATCTGTAGGCGTTGAAACTCAAAAATTTTATGTTTGGTTTTTAAAATTAGGAGTTTGACTTCGTACTGCAGTTGTTGAGACTCAAAAAATGAAAAATATTGCACAAACACAAGATGATCTTGCGTCCGATACAATTTTTTTTAGAAAAATTTTTTGCACGAATTGCGTCCGATACAGTTTTTATAAAAAACATCACGGACCCAAGATCAACCTGCGCCTGATAATTTTTTTTTCCTTTAAAAAAATTTATTCATGGATGCAAGATGATCTTGCATCCTCGATTTTATTTTGTGAACTCTTAGTTTAATCTTAATTTGTGTGATAACTGAATCTTAATTTAACCTTAATTAATTCTCAAATCTTAATGAAATCTCATTTGAACTTTAATATATATGCATAATAATATTTATAGACTTAATTCTATAGAATATCTTCTTCACATTTGAAAAAAATATTTCGAACGCGAGCTAATCTTGCGTCCGAGAGTTTTTTATATATTTAAATTGTGATGCAATATCATCTTGCGTCCGAAATAAATAACTGTTAAATTTTACAACGAACATAAGATGATCTTTCGATTTCTAAAGAAACCTACTGTTTCTCAAAATTCAAATTTTGGAAATATAGGAAACAATTACAATAGGTTTTTTTCCCAATTTTTTCTAATTTTGGAAATAAGGGGAATGGCTACAAATACTCTAACGAGTCAATTAGGCAGTAAGTTTCACCTTTGGATATCAAATTCGGTTTATTATTAATATAAGCTAAAATCCACATGCACATAAAACTGATATTAAGGAATTTTTTCCCAAACTGTCCCACTTTTTGAATTCAAGCAGCAAATTCAGGAACCGTTGCCCACTGGGATAAATATCAGTCTAGTCCTAGTGAGGAAACATTCAAGGGAGTATTTTGGGCATTCGGTCATTTGATTGAAGGTTTCAAGTCTTGCAGACCTGTTATTAGTGTTGACGGAACTCACTTGTACAGTAAGTACAAGAGTTGTTTGCTAATTGATGTTTCCCCAGATGCGAATGATTGCTTATTTCCATTTGCATTTACATTAGTTGATGGAGAGAGTATAAATACGTGGACATGGTTCTTGAGTTGCATTCGATATTTTGTCACCGATCGCACTAAGTTGTGTGTTATCTCTGAGCGTCATATTGGTATATTGTCTGCTATGGAATTGCAAAATTAGTTTGGAACGAACCTAATACATATCATCGTTATTGTATGCGTCATTTTGCTACAATTTTTTTCGGTAAATTTGGTAGCAAGGCATTGCAGAAAAAGGCGTGTCAAAACCAACCCAAAAAGTTCATGGTCAAACTTGCTGAACTTGAAACCATCAATGTCGAGGCGGCTAATAGGTTGAAAGAGAAACCGGTTGAGAAATGGGTACTTTATGCAGATGAAGGTCGAAGATACGGCATAATGACTACGAACCTACTAGAAGTCTTCAATTCAGTCTTGAAAGGTGTCCGTAGTTTATCATTAACTGCGATTGTTGTGATGATCTTCTATCGTCTAAACTCTTACTTTACTACTCGTCGATAGGAAGCCAATAAGATTTTATATGAAGGGAAAATTTTTGCTCGAAGAGTACATGAATTGATCGATAGTCGTCGTGAGAGAGCAAACCGACATGAGGTTACAATGTTTCATCATCAACCTGGAGTTTTTCTGTCAAAACGGGTCTACGGATGGTAAGTGGAGAAAAGAAGGGTGGTAACTTGCACACTGTTAACTTGGGTACCAAAACATGCACATGTATAAATTTCAACTATATCATATTCCATGTTCTCATGTATTGGCAGTTTGTGCATATCGTGCAATCGATCAAAGCCTTTTGTTGATAAATTTTATCTTGTAACTTCATTAGCACAAACATGGGCTCCCGTCTTTCATCATACCCTAGATCCAGCATATTAGCCTACTTTTGATGGACCACGACTCGTACCAGATGCTAGTTTGCGACGTTCAAGGAAAGACAGGCCTAGATCAACGAGAATTCGCAACGACATGGATGTGAGAGATAGGTCTAGCAGGGGTACGAGGATGAAATGTTCAAAATGCGGGTTGCATGGACACAATAAGCGGCGATGTATTAATAGTGGAACTCAAAACATTTAATCGTTGATGTTTGTAATTGTACTATGTAATTTGGACATTGTAATTGTACTAATTCGTATGAGTTTAATTTTGAAGAAGCGTTATTCTCCCTTTCTTATGTATGAGTGTGATTGTTGCGTGATGAGTATTGTAAGCAAATATGTAGATGTCATTTTTATAGCCTATACTCGCTTTTTCAAAAAGTGAGTCTGATGAAGATCTCCTCGCTTTCTTAGAAACAAGCAGACCCAAGACTCACTTTCTAAGAGATCAAGCTGAGTCTAGTAGAAAATGACTCGGTTTTTCGAAAAGCGAGTGTGGAGTTGAGTGTTTTCCAGAGATCAAGTTGATCTCTGGAAAATTCTCTACTCCACAGTCACTTTTCGAAAAAGCGTGGTAGTATTAACTAGACTCGCTTTTCCAGAAAGAGAGTCTTGAGTCTGCTTGTGTTATCTCAGAATGTGAGTTTTAAGTAGATAGTTTTCTAGAGCTGAAGCTCTTCTCTGGAAAACAAACTACTCCACAGTCGCTTTTCAAAAAAGCGATGTGGTTTTACCTAGACTCGCTTTCTGAGAAAGCGATGTGTTTACACCTAGACTCGCTTTACTTAGAAAGCGAGTCTTGGGTCTGTATACATAAAACCACACCTGAACCTTTTCAGGTGGAACATAAACCCAACTTCAGCTTCTACTTGTGCTGAATTTCTTCTCCAAACTTAACCTAACTTCATCGATGCATACGAACAATTCAAATTCACCATTGTATAACACATACGAACATTTCAAATTCACCTCACACAAATCCAATCTGAACCCAACTGCACCCACCTCAAACATTTCAGTTTCACCCAACTGTTCCACTAAATATATCGGGTCGAAGTCCATTGAGCCAGTCACTGCCTGCCCATCAACTAAAAGGCCGGTGAGTACAGAAACGTCATGTAGTGTCACTGTTATCTCCCCAACTGTCAGGTGAAAGGTGTGTATTTCAGGCTGCCATCTCTCAAGCAGTGTTCTAAGAAGAGGTCAATCACACTTGATGGAGCTCATCAGTGCAATACCATATAATCCACAGTCCCTTAGGATCTCGTGAATCCGTGGGTGCATAGGTAGTGGATGACCCCCCTAAATGTACATTCTTTCGATTCACCTTCGCACACATCCTTCGAACGGTACTGCGACTGGAGAATAAGGAGTGTAGGGTCGAGGGGACCTGGACCTCTGAGAGAAATATAAGATGATGAAGGGGCTAAAAAAGAAGTACCCGCCATATTTGGATTACTTGGGACCTATACAACAACAACATTTACATCAAAAAACCAATATAACATTTAATTGTATGTGTAACACCCCGCAAAATTGAAATTACAATTTTGTCCCTGGGTGTTACGCACGTATATTTTGTAATGTATTTCACTACATATTTTGGATTCGTATTATTTATACATTTTCCGTATTGATTTCATTCAACTAAAATATAATATTTCAATCCCTGGAATTTACGTGATTTTTACGTGTTTTGATGCACGTGCTTCCACCACTACGTATAATATTTTCTATAGGTTTAAATTATTTATTTTTATGTATTTAAATCTATTTTATAAAATGAAAATTTATTTTCCCCTTGTTTTTATTAAAATGCATTTTTTGATTTTCTGCACGTATGGTGCACGTGCAAATTTTTATTCTCATTTTGCTACTCTCATTTTACTATTTTTAGCATGCATTAGTTTATTTAGCCTTTCTTTTGATCCATGGACCTATAAACTAAAATGTAGCCCATTAGGAGAGGAGCCCACTAGATAATTAAATAAATTAATTAGAAATGAGCCCATGTAGCAAGCCCATTATTAAAATCACAAATTAAGTTATACATGACAAGTTACAATATTAGTACACATTTTTGAGTTATAGAAATGTGTTCATATTTGTTTGTGCATGTATGCATGCACACACAAATGTATTTGGACCATTTTGTGGGCTAGGGGAGGGGATTAATGGAGTGGTTAAGTTCATGGAGAGTGGGGAGATGAGAGGTTGGGAGTTTTAGGAGTTAAAAATATGAAGAGGTGAGAATTAAAAAGAGAATTAAAATGAGAAGTTATTAGGTGTGTAATTTTGCAAATTTGACCCTCAACATATCCTATAAATAGCACATCTCTTCTTCTCATTTCACACACCAAAAAGAATAGAAAATCAAGAGAAAGAAAAGAAAGAGAGAAGAGAGTGTTGTGCTTAGGAGGCCATTGCTAGGAGGAGAAGAGCTAGTAGTCTTGGAGGTAGAAGTGGTGATCGTTTTTCCAATTGTTCAAGCTTCAAAAGGTGGGTGGTTTCATACTTTCTAGATCTAGACTATACATGCTAAAAACATATGAATGTATAATATAAATTAATGAGAAAATTATTGATAAGATCCATGTTACCATGCTATAAATGAGGATAATTTTTGTTGAGAATAAATAGTAGATATCATGCTAATTAAAAAGAAGAAATGCTTTTTATTATGAATCTTGTTTATATGCTTAGGAAATTTGTATGTGTTGAATATACGATTCATGTGTAATAGTGTTATACTAAATTTATACTTGATACCATGATTAGTCAAATGAAGGAAGGAAGAAAGATAAATTAGAATGCTACCACAAAATATATCTACTATTACATGTTGTTATGTAAAAATAAAATTTTCTTTCATAAAAGAATTATCCTTGAGGATTAAGAGACTTGTTCGTCTTTATTGCCAAGTTTAATTAGTTTGATGGGGAGCACATAAACTAGTCTTCATGAATAAAACTCTTAGAAATCAAGTTTTGAGATAAAGGCAAAATCTATATTTAGAATGAGAAGGGGAATTATTTAAAAATAGAAATACATATTTTAAAAAGAGTTTGAAATGAGATTTGCTACTGTTTTTAAAATTTATCTCGGTCAAGAGAAAGTTTATTTCAATATCATAAAGTGTTGGATCTTTGGATGAACGATTTTTAGGTAAAAAAAAAAAAAACTGTTATGGGTCAGTCGGGTAAATATTTTCGAACGTGGACCAGTTTGGTAAATAAGTTCAAAAGTGGACCAGTTTGGTAAATAAGTTCAAAAGTGGACCAGTTTGGTAAATAATTTCGAAAGTGGATCAGCTCTGTAATTATTTGGGTTGAGGACAAAATACATTAAGGCCTTCTCCCGTTATAATAGTAGAGAAGTAGAGATTAATTAAGAGCATAATTTAAATTTTTAGAAGAAAAGTAAAGTGTTGGTATGAGAATAAATTGTCTCAAGGAGATTATTTTCTTTTAAATTGAATACTTGATTAGTATACATGCTCAAATTGGATAATGAGTTTCTGACTTAAGATTTTAATTATTAAAGAGTATGAGATTTATCATTGTGTGAAATGATTTTTCTTTTGAAAAGGTTATACTCTAAATTTTGTTTAAGAAAGGTTAATGTGGTTGAGATATATTATATGTGCTTAAGTTGCTAAAGAGACTTAAAGTGATGGATTTATGTCATGAAAAGAATTATTGTTTTCAAAGATTGTGAACGAATGAATCATGAGTGATGCAAAGATGAGACATTAATTAAAGTATGGATAAGTTAGAGACATGAATATAATAAGTTAAGACATGATTATTAAAGGGTATATGTACCCATGCTTCTTGTACATGAAAGCTTATGACTTTGAGTTAGTAAGACCTCGGTACCGGCATTATTGAAAGAAAAGAATTGAGAAATAATTTGGAGATATGGTTAAGGAGCCATCTCGCAGTTGTTGATTAAGTCCGGTAGGAGGTAAAACTAATTCTTTGAATGGAAATTATTCATGTCTTGAACTTAGGAAAATTTAGGCACATAAGTGAAGATGTAGTAAACTTAGGGAAACGTAAGTGGGGTGCTCTATATAGTCGGCGGTGGACTCCAAGACTATAGACCCAGTTGGTGGACTGAGGTTGCCCTGTGGGAGACGGATTATTATATTTTAATCCGGGACTATGAGGACGGGTCGGCGGTGGACTCCAAGATCTTGAGTAGTCGGACGGATGGATTTTTGTGTTTACCGTCTCCAATGTATATATATATATATATACTGGGCTAGAGGGTCACATACGGGACGGTTCGTACGATGTGGAATCTGTTATAACAGCTGGCGGTGGACTCCAAGGCTGGGATTCACATTCGTGGAATAGTCTGAACTTTGTTTTGCTACCGAGTAGTTTCCATGGCGAGGGATCGAGCCCTGTATTGTGAAGAACGTAGGCGCTTGCCCTCGGACCTATGTAGTATGGGATGCATAGAAATCGAACAAGTGTGCATTAGTGTCATCCTAGTGTAGAATTGTGTGTGCATTAGGCATTAAGGCATGACATACACTTATATTTAGAATAATCACTCTTGACACTTTACTTGTTCATTCAATCTTTTTTTGTGATTTGTTAAAGTATGAGATCGTTATACTATTCCCGGCATAGAGAGGATAGCCGTGTATAACATTTTGTCAGTTGTAAATAACTGACGTGCCCACAGACTGATATGCAGGTAAAGGACTATTCATGGAGCTATAAAGTGGATATGCTGATGCTGTTTTATTTTAAAGATGTTGTAAATGTTTTATTGTAAATTTCATCCTTCCGCTGTGCAAAACCAAGTTGTAATTGAACTCTGATGTATTGTGAATGAAAAGTTTTAAATTCCTTGTAAAATTGTACGAAGTGAAGTAAAGATCCTGTGAAATCTCGAATTTGTCCTTATTTGAAATTCGGGGTGTTACAGTATGATAATTAAACAAATCGAATATAAACAATTATAAGCTTACATTAGTACACACGGTACCACCACCACGTCCACCGCGAGGAAATGAGCCAAAAGATGTATGTGGTCCATCGCCGCGAAGAGGTCTACTACTAGATCCTTCCTCCATATTCCCCATCGTCCGTGCCATTTTTTATAAAACAGAGTATCCTACAACTATAAACAATCGTTATTAACTTTACCAAAATATATAACCTACAAATATATAACACATACGAACACACAATCGTTATTAACTATATCAAATTTTACCCCCAATTTCGACATATATCCACATTTTATCAAGCAATTTCTAACTACATATATTTACATATATATACTATATTAAAAAAGATAGAGTTTGATAAATATACCACAAGTTTTAGCCCAAATTCGAAGAACTACACTTCCAGCGCAAGCCTCACCCCCAAATTCGAAGAACTCCACCGCAATTACCCCCAAAATCAAAGCACCCCAAAATTCGAAGTGCCAAATCGAACGGAGATGAGATATTGAAGAATTTCGTGAGTGATTCGACGAAATTTGGTGGGTTAATGGCTGAAATCAGATCAAAAATTAATTGGGTTAGGGTTTCATGACGAAGAGGAGAAGGAGATAGAGAAGAATGAGATCTGTTTTCGCGATTGAGGGTTTAAGACCCAAACGACACTCGCTTTTTCAAATAGCGAGTTTGGGATAAATCCCCTCGCTTTTTGAGAGAGTCTAGGTAGGTGCAATTCCTACAACTAATACCCGCTTTCTGAAAAAACGAGAAGGATTTAGCCAAACTCGCTTTTTCAGAAAGTGAGTAAGGCGTTTTGGGAATTTTAAAAAAAAGTAGGGCAGTTTGGGAAAAACTTTCAAAAAGTGAGATAGTTTGGGAAAAATTCTAATTCACATCTCTAAGTACATTGAATTCATCATCTTCTCTTTAGCACATATAAAAAAATTATAGAAATCTTGAAAATAGATTTTTATTACATTTAGATTTTAATTTCTGTTGTTTATTTGACTAGAAAATAAACTTAAAAAACATATAAAATCAATTTCTTTTATTTGAATGTCATTTAAAAAAACTAGAAAATGGTTTTAAATATTTTTTTTTATTTAATTCGCTGGAGAAAGCAAAATGAGAAAATATTCTTGGAATACATCAAGCTCAAGGTGGGTTTAAGTTAAGGTTACATTATCTCATGCATTCATTGATAACCACAATTTTCTATCATAAAAAATATAGCCCACACAATATTTTAACATATTATAATTTGCAATTTTCTAAGGTTTTCTTTCTTTTCAAAAGAAATTAAAACAATTTTTCTTTGAATATGGCGTGACATATTATTTTCTTGTTAACTTTTCTATCTAAATAAAGATATTAAAAAAATCTCTTCTAACGAAAAATGAAACGACATTGAGGGCACAAAAAATAGCTTCCCACCATATTTCTATCAAAACAAAAAGCTAATAAAATGGAGACAAAATTTAGGTGCAATTTTAGTTTGGCTGTTGCAATGTTTCAGTTTAACAATTAAAAAAAATTGAAGTACAAAATTGAACAAATGAAAACCAATACTACAACCCAGTGACTTAATCATCGTATTTAATGAAATGATCAGACGAAGAACCATTCAATGAATTCATTTATAAAAGAACCATTTAATTTATAATTGGCTGCTTAATTAATTTAAACCATTGATGGCTTTAGAAATTCGATCAATACATGTAACAAAATTATATTATACTTCTTTACAAGTGGACTAGGTTTCCCTGTTGACACGTACCAACGACATGTCGTCGGAACGGTGCACCTGTTTTGATTATATAAAATAGTTTTAGAGGTCCAGCAAATTAATTGATGTAGAAAATATATTATATGAAGAAGCAACACATCTACCTTTAAGCTCAACCATCTCCTTCTTAATCATTAGCTTGAACTTACCTGGAATGCATATAATTTGTTAGAAATACTGCATAGAGTTTTTTTAAACGTCAGAATCACTTTTAGATGCTTGTAATAGTTATGTAAGGACATGATCATATAGGTTTTATAAAGCTTACTCTAATCCTATAATCACTATGAGCATGTCTAAATAAAATGGTAACCTAAGTGCAGCTGTGATGGTATCTACAATACCAATAATCTAAATATTTGTTTGTCTCAGATTCAGTTTGCAATTGACATACCTCTTATTATTATTTCAACCAAGATGTAATACATGAAGTTCTCAAAACTCTAATCCAAGCTAATCATTTCTTTTATCTCCACATTATCTTCCCATTGCACCTTTATAAAAAAAAATCAAAATGGATCAATAGCAAATTTACTTTAGTTGTCTTTCTTGAGTGGAGAGTTTGCACACTTCACTGGTAAACTCCAGTCATCTCAATCCTATATATCCAAAAATACACTAAAGTTCTTATATGTTATATTATCCATGGTTTCTAATAACCAGTAAAGAGAACATTTCACGATAATATATTCTCTTATAGTAAAGAAATTAATATTGCGTATTTGCCAAGTTATTTTAGGTTGTTGATCAGCTTACCTGTCCTGCTATGCTTTGGAAGCCCAAATTGAGGCCACCAAATAATTCATCTCTTACCTGCGTACACCTTAAATCAAAACCAATAAAAAAACTAATCAAATAAATGACCAAATTAAAATTTTAAACCCAAAAATAAAACAATTATACCTCTCTGAACTTAGATTCAATGCATACAAAAAATTCGAGTCAGCAAAAAACTGAGTAATCCTATGCACACACAAAATTAAAAATTAGAACGAGAATTCGATTAATGAGATGAAATTAGAGTCGCCGCATCGCATGTAGAGGCTCTCAATTTGGTGGAGGGGAGTAGTCGATACGGAGTCGTTTGATATTCGTGCTCGATTTGGTGGAAGGAAGTCGCCGATACAGAATCAGCAGCGAATCAAATATCGGCGACGACCTCTTGATTGGGGTTCGACACTGGATTTAGATTTAGATTTGCTTTGAGATTTGTGCTTGAGAGAACGATGGAGGCTTCGCCAATGAAATGGAAGCGAAGGTTTAAGAAAATGGTTTTAGGAATTTGGGGTTAGCGGCTTAGAAACCCTAGGGGAGAGAGAGGAGGAAAAAAAAATGAGTTCTCTTGTTTGGGAAATGGAAGGAGCAAATTCATCTGAATATGGGGGGGGGGGGGGGGGGGGGGGAGGGAGAAATAATTAAATAAATAAAGGAGTTTTTTTTAGAGGGATTTGAATTTGAGTTTTGGGGAAAAACTTGGAGTGGGGGGAAACTTGGGGGCGGAGATGTCTTTTGAGAGCGTAGACCTGGACCATTGATTTTCTTATTATGGAAGAAGGAACACTTGGTAGATTTCCTTTGTGTTTTATTATATAGATGCATTTTCCAACAAACACTAAGATCTGCACTATTTTAATGGGAGAGTTGGGGTTGTAAACAAACAAACACTAATTTTGTAACTGAGCAAACCCGTGCAATATACGACAAACTAAATCCACCAAACATACACGTGTACCACACGTGTCACCCAAATCAAAACATTCAGCGTATATTCCTCTTCCTCTTCCTCTCCTTCTCCCCCACGCCTCTCCATCTATTCATTTTCCTCACTATTCTTCTTCAGGTTTCTTGCACCAAAGAACCTATCCCCCCCCCCCCTCCGCCGTGCCTCCCCACCACGCTGCTGCCACGCCTCCCCATGGAGAAGAATTCTGGAAATTCTTGATTCACAGTAAGCAAACTTTGAACCATTCTCCACTCTTACTTTCAGTTCCCTTTGAAAGGTTCTTCTTAGTATGATTTTTTGGCACGTATTTTGATGCATTTTCGTATAATGTCTAATATTCATGGCGGTTTGATTATGAAGTCAGAGTTTGATTAAATGCCAGTGCGAAAATTGATGTTGAAGTTGTTTGCATTTTTGTGAGGTCAAGGTGTTTGATAGAATGCCAATGTGAAAATTTGTTCGGAGTTTTGTACATAGAGAGAGGGAGATAAGGTGTTTGATGGAATGTCAATGAGAAAAAAGTCGATCTCAAATTACGGTGAATGATGTGGATGAATGGAGGGAAGTGAAGAGCTTGGAGAGATGACAAGAAATCTGGAAGATTTAGGACATCCATAGTTTTTTTTTAAGCGGAAGTGTATGTATGCTAACTTTGGTTTTCATACCCCTACGTCCAATTTAAAAACTTTAGCTATCTCTCAACAAAGTGTTTAGTTGCTCATAGTCAAGATAACTTAGGTTTAATTAATTAGTTAGTTATATAAAGATAGTTAGATGCATTAAGTTGGATAGTTAGTGAATTATTAGTGAGTTTTGACAGCAAAAGTCTCTGGACGAAACATTATGTCAACG
The DNA here is from genome assembly GCA_017893485.1 of Hemerocallis citrina. Classification (NCBI taxonomy): domain Eukaryota; kingdom Viridiplantae; phylum Streptophyta; class Magnoliopsida; order Asparagales; family Asphodelaceae; genus Hemerocallis; species Hemerocallis citrina. The sequence continues at coordinate 18,748,055 of CM030361.1, read as the reverse complement.
TGATAATCTTTAATATTATAATGAGAGAGTTCGGGTTATGTCATTTGTAGATAATCAACTATCTAATCTCAACCACTCATTTTTAAGTGTAAGTTATATTAACCATCCATTTAGTCAATTATTGTCAGTTATCATAATACCCTCAAAGTTTAAATTTATTTACAACATAATTATTTACAAATGCGTCACTCATATAAAATAAACATTGGTACCATTAGAGATAATTGTAAAGAGTATGATAAGAGTATGGGATCGGTAAAATGAGTTCTCATATTCGAGGTTAGACTACGTCACAGTCTTTACTTTAAAAAAAAAATTCTCAAAACGTGCATCGCACGTGCAGATTGCTAGTGGATGATAATGTAAAAGATAAATGAAAACAAATTCTCTAACTTCGTTAAAATATTAAAAAAAACTATAACACAACATTCGTATTATTTATATTGTCTTGTGGTTAACTTGATCATGACCTTAAATTTCTTCCCCCGAAGATTAGATAAGATACTGCATAAACTCACTCTACTACATTCTCATACATTTAAGAAAAGGAGACTTTTTTTTTTTTTGCGTTCACAATGCAGATATTAAATTAAGATTTGTCATATTACTACTGTTGATGTAGCTGTCGTACAAATTCATATTTTAGCTAAATGGACGATAAATAATTATCAGTTCGCAGTATTTAACATTAGAGTTATAACAGTAGAGATATCCATTCCCCACTTCTTTGATCTCAGTCGTGCATTATATATTTGATGCTGTTTGTTTTTAGGGTGTGAAGGCAGCAGGTGTGAGTTCTTGTAATTTGTAAAGGGGGAGCTGTGGTACTGGCGCCGATCCGACCCTAGGGAATAGGACCGGCCCGAAAGTAGCAGGGGAGACTGGAGAGGTAGAGGGTCGAGTAACTCGGCTCGGATCTACTTGTCGGCTCGGATGTAATAGCTCGGCTCAGCTTCGTGTACCTGCAAACTGTCTAGAATCACCGGGAGAAGTCCCCGGCGATAAGCCCTCCGACGATTTAGTCAGTCACTGAGAAAATAACAGTAACTAGTGTTCAGGTGGGGAAAGATTGATTACCTTGTAAGTGAGGAGGGGAACTGGTATTTATAGACAGAGGCAAACGGGTCTATGACCCTAACGGACCGGGTCATACCGGTTTGCCCGTGGACTTGAATAGGCTGAAGCCCATTTGACCTGTTTGACCTGATGATCACAGGAGAGCGAGATTAAAGCATATCTGAAAATCCTGATTGCGCCACTCTTTTTATCCCATATCAATATTCAAGACTCCTACAAAACAAATTGTCGCGTGTCGTATCCCCAAAACCAATAACCCAGTTGTGATTTCACCAAATTCATTAATTTATGGATTTGTGTATATTTTTTCAATATAATTTTTAAGAACATTGAACATAGACTGTCACCCCTTTAGCCAATATTCACCTTTTAAAACTATATATTAGTCAAAGTAACCACAGATTATCTTGTCTAATATATATCCTCAGAGATAGACTTTATGACTGACTTTCTCGTACGTCAGTTTTGTCAAACAAAAAAACGTGGCTTATTGATTGATTAATTAAAGCCACCTCATAACATACAGAATCATCTAGAGTTGGATGCAATTCATAACTGATTATTGATTGATTAATTAATTGGCAGAAGCAACAAGAACATAAATGAATTAATTCCCAGGAATCATACATAATAAACATATTAAGATTAAGAAGAGGGAATCTTTTTTTTTTTAATTTCTCAAAAGAAGAAAGAAAAAAAAAAGGGACAGTGTAGTCCTTCTGTGGAGAAGAACTTGAATGAATTTGTGCCCAAAAATTTCGGATAATAATATAAGGTATAGATAGTTCGTCACGGAATAGACCAGGTAAAGGCTGCTAATTAAATCAAACTAGTATTTTTCGCATGTACCGCACGGTTTTAATAAAGAATTGAAGTTGAACGTACGATATACATAAGTCGGTAGTAATTAGCACGTGCGATGGTTATCTTAATTTTTTGAAAAATTGGAGCTAAACGGGCGATATACATATTTTTTTAAAAATTAAGAAAAAACTTTGATTTGTACGTGCGATGTACATGTTGATAAATAGATTTAGAGTTGTGCGTACGATGCACGAGTTTATTTGGTGGCCAATAGAGTTGTTACTTTGACCTGATATCCGGACCCAACTCGGACCCGGCATTGGACTGAAACCGACCCAATCTATATGGGTCCGGGTCCTAAAATAAGACCCGATGCACTTCCAGGTCTGGGTCCGCTCAAAAATAACTCGACCCGGACCCCGACCCGTTAAAAATACCCCCCAAAATATGGAATTTAAATAATAGGGTTAGAGGGATATACATGTAAATAGTAACTGTCGAAGATAGATTTGTAAATATAATATTTATTCATGTATTTAAGTGTAAAAATTGTTGGAACCGTATAATATCAGGTGCAAAAATACTTAAGTGCAAATATTTATTCCCCGCTACCGGGCCCGATTGGTTAGTTTTTTTAACAAGGACCCGGACCCGGACCCTTACCCGGACCCGATTCTTGCAAGTCCGAGTCCGGATCCTATTTTTGGACCCGTGATGTACCGGGTCTGGGTCTAGGTAGTAGAGGACCCGACCCAATAGGACCTGATACCAGCTCTAGTGACAAAGTGGTGTTTGTTGGGTGACAAAAAAATATGTAAAAAATATTTAAAAAATATTTGTTTGTGACAAACTCTCCCATTAAATAGTAGTAGAACACGTGGATAATATACATTATATATTATTATTATTATTAATCTCTAATATTATAATAGTAGAATGTCTTAGTGTCATTTGTAAATCTAAAATCTATCAACGCACGTGCATAATTATTATAAATAATATCTTAGGTTCAAGTCTAGACTACGTCTAAATTTTTTACTTAAAAAAAAAACTATATTAATTAAGATGTGCATCACACGTGTAAATTACTAGTCAAGGTTAGCTTCATGGTTGAGCACTGATTAATTAATGGTTCCGTTGTGAAATGGTACTTAGAAAAGTAGCAAAAGGTTATGAATGAGAATCAAACAATGGAGACTATTAGTTAATTGACTTTTGAACCTTTCTTCAAAGTCTTTCGGCCAAAATGTAAACCAAAAACAAACAGAGTCTATGACCTAAAAGTCATATATGGACCAAGTATTACTGCATTGTCATTTGAATTCTCGACATGTTACAAATTTAATAGAAGAGAAGTACTATAGATACTTTTTAATATATCTAGTAGTATAATTAATATATTGAATTTCTACTTGAAATTCAATTGATCAGAACGCTTACAATATGTATCATGAAGACATCAACTAATCAAATATTTGTAAAATTAATTATTTTCTTTGATTCTATATATCAAAATGCCACATGGAAAATACGAACTAGCTATCCCAACTTAGTTAATATGTTTTTGATGTAAGCGGATAGAGTCAAACGACTCCAGCCCGATCAAAAAATATATTGATAATGCGACAACCAGCGTACAAACATCTATACAGGGTTTTACAAGAAGTAAAACAAGAAGAAAAGCTAACTAAAATACATGGACCAAAAGCACCAACAGGAAAAAAGCAATTACAATAGGCTTAAAGACTGGATGCGAATGAAAAAAATGCGCAAGAGGCGGGGTGGGCAGGGGCCTTCACTATCAAAACTGAGAAAAACTCCATCAGCGAGCAAACGAGGCAGGGCGACGAGGCAGCAAGCAGAAGTGGACGAGAAGCTCGTTCCGGTTAATGATAATCTCGGCGAGCGAAGAGACACTGATAGAGGGAAGATAAGTCCAGACGAGACATGCAAACCAGGCGACGCCGGAAGCGGAGATTTGCTACCATGGTCGATAATTGAGATCGAGAAAATTTCATGGCCTGAAGACTGCAGCCAGGGGCTACGAGCCCAAGACGTCTAGCTAACAGCGCCAGAACCGAGAAGGGAACCAAGAGATTAAAGCCAAACCAAACTACGACAGCTAAACCAAATCAATGGCCTGAGTCGAAAAAAGGCCTCAAAATGAACGCACCATGTTAATTACAGACCATCCAGAACAAAATGAAGCCAATGAAACAAGAATAATGCCCAGTTAAAGGGGGAGAACTGAGTCGAACAAACTGAAAGCAGAACACAGCCACTTATATACATATAAAACGATCAGCATATAAAGTTACCAGCTAAAACTAGTACAAAAGTAGGGAAAAAATCCCTCAAAAAGGCAACAGCAGCAAACTAATAGCAACATAATACAAAAGGGTGGCAAGAGGAATTAAGGGTTACAAGTCAAGGAGATAGAACGCAACCATGTCAACACGCTCTCACCCTCCTAACATGTAACCAATTCCACCCAGCAGTCGAAAATAACAACAAGAGACCACAGTAGTAAGAACAAAAGAACTGCCTCGAGATAAAAGCACTACTAGCAAAAATAGCACCCTGACCAACACCCAAAAGCAAACCAGAGAGAGTCGCAAGCCTCGAGAGCTGCGACTACTTAGGAAGCAATAGCAGTGGAGAGGCCTCAGAGGCAGGCCAAAAAAAACACCAGTCCTTTAAACCTGCAAAGTACCAATCAGAAATATCATGAACAGAGAGTAGAGAAAAGAAAAACACCACACTTATAGCAATGCAGAGAGCTAGCAAATGAAGTACAATAGGAGGCTAAAGGAAAACTCAAAAAACCTATGACCAAAATATTCACCATGCATGAAGATTAGTGAGGACAATAATGGATTCATTCAAGCGGTGAAAGAAAAAACCATGACGATTTTCAGCGTTCAACAAAGAGATCCAGAATTTAAATAGAAATGAAAGTTCAGCTATAATAGTGTGGATGGGGGAGGCATTGTGCGCGAATAATCTACGGTTCCTTTCCCTCCAGACTATCCAAATAATAATGTGGACGGAGAGGTTCCAAGCCTTCCTGTACCTTGGGGGTACGTCAGGGGCATACCAGCTAGCACGAAGGTTAGCTGGTAACGCGGGGTTCGCCCAGGCAAGGGCAATAATTTTCCAAAGGGGAGTGATGAAGGAGCAATTAACGAATAGGTGATTAACGTCTTCTGGGACACTTGAGCAAAGGGGGCAAAGTTGACCCCACGCTAAGTTTCTGTGGTTGAGGACTTGAACAGTGAGGAGCTTGTTATTGCAAGCTAACCACGAATTAATTTTAACTTTGAGGGGGACACTGGACTTCCAGATAAAGTCAGATAAGGGGGAAAGAACACCGCGGAAGTTGAGAAATTTGTAGAAAGACTTAACAGTGAAAGCTCCTGAGGCAGTCCAACGCCAGGAAATGTCTTCCGATTGTTTCCAATCGTATTGGTTAAGAGTAGCAATAAGGACTTGTAGTGCGTTTATCAAAGGGATAGACAGCTGGATAGTGAAGGGGATAAGCCAACACCTCGACGCCTGAGCCCAAACAAAAGAGTCTGCTACAGATGCTTCAGGACCGGCAGCAAGACTGAAAAGGGAGGGGAAAGCAGTGGCTAGGGAGGTGTTGCCGATCCAAAGGTCGGTCCAGAGATTAGTTTTAGACCCGTCAGCACAAAGCCTGGTAATGCTAGCCTGGAAAGCTGGCGCTGCTTTCCAGACACCTTTCCAGAAGGGTGAAGCGTAACGATGGGTAGGGGCATTGAATTGCCACCAAGGATTGTAAGAAAAATAGAATTCTTTGATACATTGGACCCAGGATAGATGGGGAAATTTGTGAAATCTCCATAACCATTTGCCTAAGAGGGCGATGTTATGGTCTCGAAGGTTCAAGACCCCCAATCCACCGTTGGCTTTCGAGGAGCAGATGGTGTCCCAGTTACTCAAATGCGATCCAGGCTTGTAAAGGGACGCACCCGACCAAAAGAAATTGCTACGAATTTGATCGATCCTTTTGAGGACCCAGGATGGAAGAAGATAGAAAGACATCATATAAAGAGGCATCGCAGAGATAACCGAGTTAAGAAGGATTAATCTTCCTCCTCGGGATAACAATTTGCCCGTCCAAACATTGAGCCTCGATTCTATTTTATCAATCATTGGGAACCAGTCCGATCTGTGGAGCTTACCCCATCTCAATGGGATGCCCAGATAAGAGATGGGAAAGGAAGCAATACGGCAGTTAAAAAAAAGGGATACTTCGAGATGGCGATTGTCATCACCACCGAGCCAATACACCGAAGATTTGCTAAAATTAATGGCAAGACCTGAAGCCTGCTCGAAACAGTAAATTAAGAGTTTAAGGTTGCGCATCGATGAGCGTTCAGGTTTGGTGAAAATAATGGTATCGTCTGCATATTGCAGGTTGAGGATACCGTCAAAATTATGGGAACGGCCGAGGCCTTCGATGACTTGGGCTTCGCGAGCGTTGCGAAGAAGCCTACTAAAGACGTCGGCCACCAGGGAAAAAAGGAGGGAGGAGAGGGGGTCTCCTTGACGGAGACCACGCTTGACTTTGAATTTATGACCTTCCGACTCGTTGATAAGAATAGACGAAGTGCCAGCGTATAAACTGGATTTAACCCATCCAATCCATCGTGGGCCAAATCCCCTATTCTCCAGGATGTCAAAAAGAAATTCCCAGTTAACGTTATCGTAAGCTTTCTGGAAATCAAGCTTAAGAAGGATGCCTTCAAGTTTATGATGATGACAAAGCGTAATAATCTCCTGGGCCGAAGCAACGCTGTCGAGAATAAAACGATCTTTGATAAAGCCAGACTGGGCAATATCTACCAGAGGCGGGATAACGGCACTAAGCCTATTAGCCAGAACTTTCATAATAATTTTGAACGAAGTGTTAATAAGGCTAATAGGCCTAAACTCTGAAACAGTGTTAGCTCCCGGAACTTTCGGGATAAGAACGATGTGGGCGTAATTGATGCGATCAAAAGAAAGGGAGCCTTGATGAAGATCTTGGAAAAGATCGAAGAGGTCATCCTTGATCCAAGACCAGAATTTTTGGAAAAAGAAAGCCGGGAAACCATCTGGCCCTGGGGCGGAGTCGCTTTTTAAGGCGAAAACAGCGGCCTTAATCTCGTCCAAAGAGAAAGGAGCTTCAAGCGAAGATAAGTCAACGGCCGGGGGGCCATAAAGTTGCTGCCAGTCAAGGGAGATCAAGCGAGATTTAGAGGAACCGATTAGGTTCTTATAGAAAGAGAGGAAAGCTTGGTGAATCTCAGGGTCAGAGCGCATTTCTGCATTCTGCTCTTTGATTACCGCAATATGATTGTTGCGCCTGCGATGCGAAGCGTAATGGTGAAAGAAAGCCGTGTTACCATCTCCTTCTTTCAACCAATTAACACGGGCCCTCTGAGCCCACTTTAAATGTTCTTGAAGGAGAATATCGGCATACTCCCGCTTACAGACAAGTCGCTCGTTGAGAACGTGAGGGGAAAGAGGAGATTTCTCCTCCATTAAGTCGAAGGCCTGGATCGACCCAAGCAGAAATTCTTTTAGAAAATTGGTATTGGATTGTCTCTCGCGACGCCAGATCTTGCAGCCATATTTGATGGCGTGAAGCTTCAGAAGAAGATTGCCTAGACCTCGAGATCCATGAATGGAGGCGAGACACTCCTCAACTAGCTTAATAAATAACTGATCTTGAAGCCAAAATTTTTCAAAACGGAATTGGTGATGGTGGGGGAAATGAAAATCTGAGTAGAGGGCAATGGGAACGTGATCAGAGGAGGGGTTGGGAAGAGCTTTCGCATAGGAGTTGTGAAATTTCGAGAACCACGAATGGGTAACAAGAAAGCGATCTAGTTTGGCGAAGGAGGGGATAAGTCGCTGATTTGACCAAGTGAAGTTCCTACCATTAATGGGGATGTCAGATAATTGAAGGGCACGAATCCCATCATTGAAAATGGCTGATTGGGAGTTGGAGGAGGCCGAATTCGACCTTTCCGAGGCGAAACGGGTAATGTTAAAATCCCCGCAAAAAAAACCAAGACCTTGAACGAAATGGTTAAGGGAAAAAAATTCTTGCCAGAACTGGGGACGTCGCTCCGAAGTCGACGGCCCGTAAACAGAAATAACCGTCAAATCACAGTCTAGGATATGCCAACGCAGTTGGACAATAAGGAAGAAATTCAGGCGGTGAACCGCGATTAAAGAGAAAGCCGAGTCCCTGAACCCGACAAGAATCCCGCCTCTAGATCCTCTCGCATCCAGGGAGATCCAATTCGAGATGGAGGAGCCTCCAAGCGATCTGAAGAGGCGAGGGGACGGGGACTCAATTTTAGATTCTTGAATAGAGATAATGTCACAGTGAGAGGAAGCTATAAGATCGAAAATGGCTCTTTGCTTAGCGGGGCAGTGGAGACCCCTAATGTTCCAGGATATACTAATCATGATAACGATTGTGCTCCTGGACACGGGAACGTTCCAGATTTCTAAGATAAGAAATAGGACTAGAGGACTTGGAATTGAACGAGAAGCCAAGGGTTTGTGAGATAGTCAGCATCTCGGAATCAGTAAAATCATCGAATTGGAGATGATAAAGCGAGCCTAGAGGGGGAGATGACGGGGAAGGATAGGGAGAAGACCTTGACAACAAGGAATTCGAACGTAAAGCCTTAAGCCTGGCACTAGAGCGGATTAAGCGATAAGAGCTACAATCCGAGGTGGGCGAAAGAAGGTAAGGGGAGCTCGACGGAATCGGATCGGAGGGAGTAGACGAGGAACATAATCCATTCGAGTCAGAATGGGGGATAAACCGGGAATCAGAGGGAGAAGAAAAGCCGGGAGCCGAGAGGCTGGGAACAGATGCACAAGAGCGAAGGATTGGGAGCAGAGTCTGACGAGGAGCCAAACAAACGGCCACTAAGTCCGAAGAAAGTTTCATTATAGGGAAAGGGAGAGGAGAAATAGAGGAAAAGGCCTTGAAAAGGCAAACTGGAGAGAAACGATAAAATGGCAGTAACAAATCTAAAGCGAAGGAAAAGCGACTACAACCCAAAATAAAACGAAATAAATAACAGAAATTAAAAGGGAAGGGAAAGAAATGGACCTGTTTAGAAACCTTAGAGCTCTCCAAATCAGCTAATTCCTCACTAAGTAAATCATCCTTGGCTAACCAGTCCTTGGCTTTAGAGAGAGTAGACTCCTTCTCAGGAGGGGATGCGAATGAGGAACGGGAAGTGCTGGATGAAGGGAAGTGAGCCGAGCGTTGAAAAAGTTCCCAATCCGAGGCGAACGAGGGATTGACGTCCCACGTGGGCCAGCCCTCAGAAATGGCAGGGGACAGGGGCAAGGGCTTAGAACTGGTGGCAGGAGCAACTGTTAGAACTGGAGGAGAGGACGAGATAGGCGGGGGGGGTTTGGAAATCGGTTTCGAGGAGCGCTCGGGGTTAATCCAAACCAGATGAGGAGATTTAGCAGGAGAGATCTTCGGGGCAACCGAAGAATGAACTGGTTTAGTAGGAAGCGAAAGGGACCTCTGCACCGCAGGAGAGGATATAGTCTTACCAGAAGAGGGCAGATGCTTGGGACCAGAAGAAGATCCAGGGTGAAATTCGGGGGTGGGAATAAGGCAGAATCCTTGCTTAGAGGAAGCCAGGGGAGGGGAATTCACATGGTACTGAACCGAAACAGTGAAAGAAGAACGACCGTCATATAGACAGTAAGCTTCGATACGTTCCATCGGGGGAGGACATCGGAACAATGCCTCGACTTGGATACTGCCTGAGGCCAAACGAGCGCAAGACGAGATACTAATAATCTCTCCGATGCATTTGGAGAAGGCCGCCACCAATCTCAGAGAGTCACAGAAAGGAGGGAGACCAACCAAAGATACCTTGATGGGGGATAGGTCCAGAATCTTAGAAGGAGGAGAGAAGGACACCCATTTACGGATGGACAGAGCAATAGATCCAATATTCAGAGATCGGTTAGCACAAAGATCATCAAGAACTTTTTCGGATGGGCATTGGATCACTGCATCTCCGTTGGTACACGAATAGAGCACCCACTCCCATTCCTTAACATTGCAACAATTGCAAAGAAACGCGTTTAGGGTGTAGAACGGGATGGAACCTTCTGAGAAGGTGATAGCCCCAAAGTTACAGTAGATTTTGAGACGATCGGAAAGCTCCGAGTTAGGTAAAAACACCTGAGTCACCTGAGGCTTAACAGGAGGAGGGGATGAAGCATCTTTCAGCACGGGGGCCGTGGGAGCAGGAGAAGGCAGTCGAGAGCTAGGAGCCGGAGTAGGGAGAAGCGGGGATCGAGAAGTGGCTTTCAGCTTTTTTGATTTAGAAGAGGGAATTTCAGCAAGTTTCTTTTGCAAAGCAGGGAAATCGAGAGCATCTAGAACAGAATCAGCGATCGGGACCCCCACCGATAGACCCAAGAGTTTTTGGAGAGAGAAGCACCGGTGACGCGCGTGGCCATCCTTGAGACAAAATAGACACTTCATTCTCGCTACGCAGTCGAACTTCAAATGCCCCGGTGAGAGACACCGGAAGCAGAGGGGAGGTGAACGGTGAGAGAATAGATGAGAGGAAGAGGAAGATGAAGAGCTGGAGCGACGATTTGGGCGGGATTTCTTATAGGAGGAAGAGTCTGGAAGCACAGAACTGTAGAAGTTCTTGGGCTTCGGGCAATTAAGGCCCAGACCAGAGAAGCATTGGGTAGTGAGAACCTTCTTGGTATTATATTTATTTTTCTTTTTCACGACTTCCACCCAAGAATGGGCCATGGCACCCTTACCAAAAGCCCACAAGAGCGAAATAATACCTGTAAAGCTCAAGCAGCGCTACAGTGAACCACTGCAACCAAAGATGAACAGTAAGAGAACCCACGAAGAAGAGAGAAGAACCACTTAGTTAATATGTTAACCTTGTTTAATTTTTGTACCCACTATTTTTGTGATGACCATAGGGTGAGCAAGGCTAAAGATTAGCTGGTCCACAAAGTCAAAACTTCCAAAGCTTTTACTAGTACTTTTTTTTGGGGGTCTCGTCACTTGCACGTTCCACAACAACCAATCATATTGAAGGAGGGTCTTTCTTGGATGCGACAATCACTATCAAGAAATTTCTTCTTCCTCTTTTTTCTCTGTCAAGAATACTTCTAAAGATTCGTTCAATTAACTTTCATATCTTTGCAGACGATTAATTTGTAATTGCAGTATAAAATATTTCTTTTAAGTTAAAATTTTATGTAGTGGTTGATTTCTAACTTACTCTTTTGACGTTGATTTTGGTAGAATTTTGAATCTTTCAATTTCCTTTTGATTTTACCCAAATTTCAGCTTTTGCTGATCCCAACCCAGGCTTTCAAACAAATGGACTTATCAACCACAAAAAGTAAAATCTGCACATATTTTAATGTTATATGCACTGACACGTCCAAAGCACAACAGCATCCAGGCTATTGGATGACTTAATTGGTCTATGCGACCAGGCAACACACCCACGTGGAGTAGTCTCAATCACCCTTGCCTGCAAGGTACATTAACACAACAGTTTTCATGTTAGCATACCATATATCCAGCCTAGTTTGGCCCATTAGAGCATCTGTAGTCGTTCATTTCTAAATTTTAGGTATTTGGCTTTTGAAAATAGAACATATGAGTGCGCGCTGCAGTTGTTCAAAGCTAAAATATAGCCGGACGAGAGATTATCACTCGTCCGTTAAGAATGACGAGGTATAATCGTTCGTCCCAATTTTTTTTTTAATTTTTTTTTTATTTTAAGCACTAAAAGACAAAAAAATATAAAAACAAAACAAAACAAAAATTTGGAAATGTACTGGACGAGAGATTATAACTCGTCCACATAGATTGACGAGGTATATTCCTCCATCAGTTTTTTTTTAAAATTTTTTTTTACAATTTTAAGCACTAAAAGACAAAAATATATATAAAAAAAAAGAAGGAAAATATTGGAAAAATCCTGGACGAGAGAATATAACTCGTCCATTAAAAATGACGAGGTATAATCCTCCGTTCTATATATATATATATTTTTTAAGCACTAAAAGACAACAAAAACATTTAAAAAAAAAAAATTGAAAAAATCCATGGGACGAGAGATTATGCTTCGTCCATTAAGACGATGTATAATCGTCCGTCCGTGCTTTTTTTTTTTAATACTTCGTCCGTACTCGATTTTTGTACGTCTCACATACGAGACGAAAGATAATCTTTCGTCAATTCTGACGGACGAAAGATAATAGTTCGTTAGCTATATTTTTCATCTGGCCAAATCGTATGCTATATTTGGCAATGTACTAACCTCGTATGTCCAAATTTTGGGAATTTGGACGACGACTGCAGCTCACTTTTTCTAAATTTTTCCAAATTTTGGATATTTCGCCCACGACTACAGATGCTCTTATAAACTACTAACTACTTGCAAAAAACAAATTTGAAACTAGTGATTGTTGAGCTCAATTTAACCAACCAACAGTCAGCTGTGATCAATGATATTCAGATGTTGAAATTTACAGTAGCTACTTCAACTTCAGTTGCATCAGAAACTATATACCAAAAGAAAAGGTAGATTCATAATCTGGCATACGAATGAGTGCTCACTAGAGCTGCTACAAGTTACAGCCATCTCTCCTTCCATCTGCCTCTAGACTTGAAACTCCTAGGTTAGTAAACTGTTTACAAATGGTGGAAACATGGAAGTTACCACCATCACCTCGAACTGCATCTGTAAGTATGGGGATTACAAATGCAAATTAGAAAGGCTAGACCTGCTTTTGCTCGACAAAAGGCTAGACCTGCTTTTGCTCGACAACTTTTGCACCTCTCTGGAAGCATCTGCCGATCTCTTTGATAGCTTTTGTTCCTGACAGCCAGCAACATTAGTAATGGAAATTAGGACACGCATTCTTTGCAAAATTTAAAGATAAAAGGGAACAACAGTATGGTCAATCATAAGAAACCTGATCACGAATACGCAGTCGGAATCTTTCGACATGCTCCATTTGGACCTCATAAAAATTCTTTCTTTTCAAGCATTGTTCAAGGGCTGTGGAACAAAAGTTGCACTTTTAGCATTTATAATAAATTATCATATTAAAACATGAAATGTCTAGTGACAACATGTATCATACTCATACTTAAGTACATAGATGATTTTATGCTTTTGACACTTCAAAACAAAAATGCAAGACTTTTTTTATGTAACTGTTGGACAGAGATAAGAAACAAAAAAGTGTATACCATGCATAACGCTCTGCAAAATATGACATGTAGATGAACAGAAATGATAGCATGCCACTTCAAATGAAACTCTATTTGCGATTCTCTCACTTGGTCCATGCCAAATTTTAAAGAAAAAATTTACAAGTATGGTTACAACTTACTTTTATATTTTTGTAAATGGACCAACCATAAGGAATTGCAAATAAAGTTGCACATGTGGATTGACGTGCTATCATTTCTCGTAGAGGAATGCAACATAGAAAATAAGGCAAACTTAGAGCATCCACAGTCGTCATTGTTAAAAAAATGCATATATGCATAAATGCATATAGCATTTGGCCAATTCGCTGCAGTCGTCGTTTGGTATTTTTTACCAATTTAATATTAAAAAAATTCAGACGGAACTTCAAAGTTGCGTTGGAAGAATTTTTAGAATTTTTTATGATTTTTTTATTAATTTAAAACATTAATTAAGTTTTTTTTTTTAATTGTGGGCCCCTCCGTCGGACGCAACATGATGTTTGCGTCCAAGGAGGCCCAGATTCTTGCCATTTTAAGTAAATGTTTTTTTTTATGGTTAAAGTCGTCGGACGCAACTTCATTGACGAATTAAAAAATTATTTTTTTCGTCAGATGACGATTTAAAAATTTATTTTTTTCGTCGGACACAACATGAAGTTTCGTCTCGTATATTATGCATATAGCTAGATCTTGTGCCATGTATAACAATCTACTGTAGCAATTTATGCATAAAATGCATAAATAGCAAACGACGACACGACTCTGGATGCTCTTAGAATTAAACTAGAGTTTACTTTTTTTAAAGTAAATAATAATAATAATAAAATAAACTGGAGTTTACATTACTTGTTAAATTCTCAATGTTTTAACAAGAAGATCAGAAATTTCTCAATATTTTTACCTTGTTTGTTCTTTGATTTTGTGAATTCTTTTGCCCTCTCATCCTCTGTAGATATCCTTTTTAGCAATATGATCTCCTTAGCCTCGAGCTTTTCAAGTGCCTGCAAGTTGAAATCACTAAGTAACAAAATATCCAAGCCAAAAAACTCGCCTAAAAAGTAAAGCATTCATCCAATAGCCATATAACAGAGAAAACTCAGAGAATTAAATTAATATGAAAGTGTCATGTCAAAGCACAGAGCAGTATATTACTACAGGAACAGAGCAAAGATAATTACTTTTGTAAAAATATAATATTCATAAGTACGATCTAATAGAAAGCACAATCAAAATAGAGAATGATATGTTATTGGGCAGAAAAAATGTCAGCTACCTAAACATGCATTTCATAACAATATCTCCTTCCAAACTCGGTTATACTCTACTCCAATCATAATTCCTATGATGTACATACACAAGTAATCTTCAGCATATTCTTATTGCCAGTGTGAAAAATAAGAGAACCATATATATTTCGACTTAATCTAAGCATGCATTTAAACAACAATATATGTCTGAAAGCTGAATGGCTGATTGAGAAGGTTTTTAGCATGTTAGAGACTTTTAACAATGTCAAAAGGAACAGTTGTAGGATTGTAGTTAATGAAGAAACGAAGGACTAGGAACAGGCCCAAATGGACTTGGGTTAAGGACAAATTAAGAAGGATATGGTAGACAGGTAAGTGTTACCGTGCCCTTTGTTTGATCCAATATTGATTGGGACAAGCCCCAACTCTCATAGGTCCTCGGTTTGACCTCCTAAAACAGTCCTTGCTGAATCAATAAAGGATATTATCTTTAATGGAGGCTATGGAGTTGAATGGATAACATTACCCTAAATATTTGGGATGTGTCCTTTCTTATTGCTGTTGTTGCTGATATATTGCAGATTTGTCACAGCTCACCAAAGTTAACTCCTTTAAACAGGAATCAGCGCGGGGGAGGGGGGGGGGGCTTGAATTGGAATAGCCAGTACATCAAACCAAGTGTAGGAAAACTTAAGTTCAACACCCCCACCAAGCTCTAAGGACTGGGCTAAACCTTAAAACTAAAATTATTTACAGGTTACAGGAGTCACAGGACAATGAATGACCACTTGCGAGTTGCGACTATCTCACAAAAATCTTCACCATTCAGAAGGAAGAAAAATCGTCAACGCCACCTATATATCGGGAACATAAAAGTAGAATATTTAAATAATTAATGTTAATCTAATTGTACCAAGAAAAAAGCTCATTGAATTGAGATGGCTCTCTTAAGCATATGTATGTACTGTTATTTAGCTTACAAGGTCTTACTTCAAGATGCTACAAAGTAGACAAATTAATGTTTCCACATCGAGAATTTGTATTGTCCATTGTAGTTGCATGAATATCCTCCTTCCGCATTATACACATATACATGCAAGAGCAAATAAGTAGAATGATATAGATTATCCAGCACACTTAATTAATGAGAGTAAACAATTGAACAATAAAGGAATATCATATAATTACTTCAGAAAAGTAACATCGCATAATTAGCAATGGCTGATTTGTGCAGAACACAGTAGCATTATGCTACATCGGAATAGTATTTACCTAATATTATAACCAGAGGTTGTGACTGTGCGGGCAATCAAAATTGAATTTATGGCCTCACATGCTTGTTGAACATGCTTAAAATTGATGCCAATAGATGGAAAAAAATACATACAGAGCATTAACCATCTACTACTTTTAGTGATAATTTAAGCTACAGATTACTCTATATTATGCTTTTTTAGTAAATAGTTATTTGGAAAATGTGATCTATATGTAATACTTCTGTCAATTGGCATAACGTGTATCAAAATTAAATGAAAGTTGCTAAACATATTCCTTTTTATAATAATTTACTGAATTTATTAGGGATAATTTTGCTTTTTGAAAAAAAATTAACTAAAGAAATTGTAGCTTATGCTTTGCGCTAAACACGGTTTGCGCTTCCTAAGAGCTGCAGCACCACACTACGAGCTTTTGGTTTTCCATCACCGATAGGTGCATTTGTTTAGCTGCCAATAAAGAAATCACATGAACTAGCAATGTACAGGAGTTTTAGTCTGGTGAGCAAAGCTTGTCAGAAAAGACGAGTCCATAACTAGAGAAAAAAGAATTAGCCGTACAAGCGGCTGACCAAAGCCTTCTTTCGAAGTGACATCAAGAAAATTGTAGAGAATGTTATACAAGCAGTTGCTAATAATGAACAACTCAATCTTTCTTGAAGATTTATTCAATGACTATTCTCAAAGCATGCTAGTACAAGGGAAAGAGCTTTAGAGACGACAGCCCCACACAGTTAATAGCACATCTCAAGAACAGGTGAATAATGTATCTCTACCATCTATACTATATACTAAGCAAAAGGGGTTCTGTGCAGCCACCCACCATTGGAAAGATTGGCAAAAATAAATATGATTTTTTTTAAAAAAAAGGTAACATAAAAGGGGCTGGCTGTTAGGAAGGGGATGCTCAAAGTGGGGTGGGCAGAAAGATAGCCAGGCAAAAAGTGGAGAGGGGGAAATAGCAGGGGAGAGTGCATTGAGAATGGAGGTAACCTAATAATAACTAGAGTTAGAGTTGTGCATATTGTGGACAACCACCCAACTATAAATCTCGACCACACATTTAAACCGCTAATCTATCTCAACCATCCACTTAAATTTTGATCACATTCAAAACTCCAATCTAATTTACTATCCACATACTCCACGTGTGCTAAATAATTAAACCATATTAAAGGGACGCGCATAGAAACACCAACATGACAGATGGAAAATTATGGCTTTGTGAACAGCAGAAATACCAGACATTTTAACATATCTACAATTTATAAAATCACATATTGTTATTCTGTTAATATCTGATTAACCTCCACTTTCGTGTTAGTTTAAATCCTTTAGAATAGAACATAAATTCCTTCATATTTGTAATCACTATAAATCAGAAAATAGATTTCGGAAAACAAACATATATTACATGACAACCATAAACTGCCGATTAAGATATCCAACAAAACTACAGGTTGCATGCAGCCTTAGGTAGAGTGTAAGGTCCTTGTCGGGAAAGGATACCTCGGTGTAAGGCCCTGCTGTAAGCTAATATGCATCCTAGGCTATATTAGTTATTTAGTTTACACCAGTTGGTTTGATACCAGCCCACACAACATCCTTCCTGTAGCAGGTATTACCTAGGGTAGCATCCATCACAAACCATCTTAATAAGTTGATTCTATAGATTTTGAATTTCATGAGAATAACTAAGGATATAGTGAGTAAAATAAACCATATGGATGAAGGTTTTTGGCATATCCAGTAATAATAAGTAGGGTGCCTTAGGGTATATTAATTAATGACTACCAAGAATATTAAGGAGAAAGGAACAATCTAAGTAAAATGTGGATAGCAGCTATAGTTCTAAAGAAAAACTGGACAACAATGGAACACAATAGATGCAACTTTAGCAAACTTACAATAGGGTTATAGTTACTAATAGTAAGTGGTGGACACGAAGTATATTCTTACTGAAGGAGAAATAGAGTTGTTTATTCCCTCACAAAAGAAAAGAAAAGAAAAGAAAAGAAAAATTGTTGAAAGAAAATTTGTTATACACAGAACTACGATACCATCATACCAATCCAAAAATATTTTCTGTAGGTATCAATTTAAGACAACCCCTTTTAGTTGAAAACTTTCTTGTGTAATTTCTTGCGCCACCTTCAAAAGGTATGTCACTAGTATTTGGTAAGAACGACTATGTGCACATTATTCTGGAAAAGCTATGAGTGTATCTTTGTAGGTAGTATATAGGGTATATCTGGAGTATCTTTGGCACATAGGTTCTTTCTATAAGACTATCATTGCGTAATGCAAATTACCTATTCTAAGAATTATGTGTATTAAAAACTAAACATAAGCACTCAACAATCTCCATATATTGAACAAATAGAAAACTATGATATGTTCGCTAATCTACTAAATTGTATTCAAAACCTGCAACTAAGTTATTTCAATTAGTTAAGTTATGAGGAACAGGAACCAAGCTTATCTAATTAGTTTAACAATAGTTAACAATAGGTAAATACAAACATGGGATATGCTAGGACTGGTATCTTAAAACTCATGGTCCATTGAGTGGCTTATATATCAGCTTGGAGGTTTTGTAAGAATCCAGAGTGGGCATCATGCATCAGCCCTGAATGGGCTATAGGTAGGTCAATCCTTAAATAGTTCAAGGTAACGGCTGGAAATATCAATAAGTGTGTTCAATAGGACCGATCATTCAGTACAATGGTGAGATACGATGATCTTCAGAGAAATATAATAGGATGCTAGATGCTAAACACACTTATATTATGAATACTATGTAACTATAAATATGTTAGAATATCACTCTAGACATTTTCATGAACTGATGTGTTATTGGGCTCAATAAGTGTAGTTGAAATAAGATCATTGATCCAGACGAGAAAAAAAATGTTGAAAGATCGGATAGAAGAAATGCTAATTAAGAAGTAAGGATATGAATACAAAAAACGATTGAGGCAGTTTAAATATGTAAGTGAAGTATCTTCTAGGATTAAGGATATCATTGGGAAGAACGTTTGAGATATCTCTGAGATAATAAATACGCAGAGCATTTGAGATGGTTACAAAGATCAAAAAGTTCACCCACTACGTAAAATAGGATTACAAATGCTAAACTGCTAGGAGCAGATCAGAGCAAACCCAATTGAGGTATGATAGTTGCAAAATTTACAGATGCCTTGAATACAGCTGAATAAGGACTCTGGTATCTGCCCAAATTTTTTTAGACAAAGCTTCATTGTCGTGAATATTGGTGACTAGAATAAAAGATCATGGTAACCATGAAACGGATGCCCAAGACCTACTTGAGAGTAAAGTATGTCTCTTGGCTCTGAAGTTTAGCAGTTTAAGCCATTTGATTAGACCAGATAGTTATACAATACCAATTCAACATAAGACATTATCGTAAGCAGCACATAAAAAAATATGAGAGAAAATTTTGAAATTCAAATATCGAGTATCATGGGCTATGTCCTTCTTAACCACCAATTTTATAGCAGTAAACATAAAAATGTAGTACTTGGTCTTTGACATGGGTTTTGGTTTAAAAAACATATAGCATAAACTAGGAGGCATCCAACAAGTAGGGTAGTAAATTGAATAACTACAGAGAGTGACCCCTGAATATATGGAGTATTTCCACAGAAGCACTCTGGTTGTTGTTCTACTCTGAACGTATATCATATCAATAATGATCTCAATTTCCTTCAATATCCACAAAATATTCCAGGACTAAAACTTCTTACTAATCAGGTGCTGCAATCAAATTAAGATATTATCAATATCCAAATCAGAATCATCCAAAACCAGACAATATCCTATCCACTGTTGCTAATCCGATTTTTCTTTGTATGGTAAAAACTATGCGTGAAACCCAAACGTTCACTGTCTCCACTGAGAGATAACCTAAAACAGCAAATATTATAACATACATTAAGAGAATATACATGCCATATACATATACACAGAAATGTTATTAAACAATACCACAGATTGTTTATATACATAATACCTAAGTTCTAAACATGCATTGCTTTCACATCCACCAAAACAAACGTGGATATGAAAATCTTAGCATCTCCTTATTATATCCTCACTTCCACTTAACCCTTCCTCATCCAAAATAAATAAGCCCAAACATTTCGCATCCTTTACCCTTCTCACTCAAATTTTCAGTCATCTCTCTATTACAAAAAAAAACCATGCATCAAGTGTTCCCATATACATTAAAATTTTATTTTTAAAAAAAATTTAATGACAATAGGTTCACCAACTCTTATCCAATTTTTATACTAAATTTAGAGTTTTTTTGCCGTAATAGGCCACTTTTTGAAAATATTTGCAATTATGGGCCAGTTTCGAAACTCTTAGCGCTCGTGGGTTACTTTGTGCCACGTCAGCAGCGGCCGCTATTCTCATTAGCGACATCTTCATTTTGAAAGTCGCTAATGGGAATAGCGGCCTCTGTTTTAAAATATTTGAAATTTTTTTTTTGTCGTCGCTAATCCCACTAGCGACCTTTGTATATATGAGGTCGCTAATGGAATTAGCGACTTCAAATGAATGTATTTAGACACTTGGCGATTTCTAGAGAGTTTTTGCTCTCTTTGGAAAAAGAAAAAAAAAACTGTGGTCGCTATTGGGAATAGCGACCTTAGTATATATGAGGTCGCTAATGAGATTAGCGACCTTTAATGAACTGTATTCTAACACTTAGCAAAATCTAGAAAATTTTTGCTCTCTGAAAAAATAACAATCAATTTATTTTTTAAACTGAGATCGCTATTTCGAATAGCGACCTTAGTTATACAAAGGTCGCTATTCGATATAGAGGTCTTTATTGTACTAAGATCGTATTCCGAATAGAGGTCTTAGTTGTGTGACTATTTTGCAAATTTTACAATAAACAAGGAGATTGTGTTTCCTACTGAGGTCGCTCTTTCGAATAACAACCTAAATTTACTAAGGTCGCTATTCTCAATAGAAACCTTAGTTTTAAAAAAAATCCCAAAAAAAAGCAAAAGCTCTTTAAAAATCGCTAAGTGTCTCAATACATTCATTTGAGGTCGCTAATTCCATCAGCAACCCTATATATACTAAGGTCGCTAGTGAGAATAGCGACAACAAACAAAAAAAAATCTAGGCCGCTATTCCATTAGCGACTTTCAAAATGAATAGGTCGCTAATGAGAATAGCAGCCGCCGCTGATGTGGCACAAGGTAGCCCACGAGGGTTAATAGTTTCGAAACTGGCCCATAATCGCAAATATTTTCAAAAAGTGGCCTATGACGGCAAAAAAATCCTAAATTTACATGCTACAATCAAAATATTTCAGAAATTGGTAAACCCTAAGTCGCTCTAAACCCTAATCACCGAGATCTTACTAAATCGATCCGATTCAGAAAGAAATGCATGAGAAATTTCGGTGCCCTAGCCCTAATTTCATGAACAAAATATCGGAAAATTGACAGAAAAACCCTTTCAAAGAGGAAATTTACCTGCTTCAACTTAAGACTGGAGGATTTTGGACTCGATTCGTCCTTACATCCTCGAAAAAGCTTGGCCAACATTGAGGGAGAAGAGGAGAGAGAGAGAGAAGGGGCAGTGGAGTTTGGAAGAAGAAAGGTGTGACAATAGGGAAAGGGGGCGAGCGGGATGGGATTGTTTTCATGGTTTGGGCCGGGCCGGTTTTGGACATGTTGTAAAGAGGACTGAAACCCGCCTGTCTGAGTGTAAGGATGCTTTGGGATTCGGATATATCAATAATGCTGGTCTACAACATTCGGATATATCAAAAACATTTTTATTCATAATTTTAAGTGGCATAATATTATTCAAGGTTTTTATAACATAGTCTACAATAACATTTAATAATATTATGTCACCTAATGTTGTAAAGAAAAAATTGTATAAAAGATTATCTGTATTGCATTATTATTCAGATATTAAAGTATCATTACTACAACAATTTACCTGTCATTGTAGTATTACTTTTCTAACAAAGCAAAATAATTTACATCAAAAACAAAGCAAAATAATACTCCCTTTGGAACAAAATGTAAGTCGATTAATGTTTTTTTTTTATAAAAGATGGACTAATCCATCGTTTCATTAACAAAATATTAAGGAAACCAAGTAGTACAACACCTGAATATTACATAACCGAATTAAAATTAAAGCAACAACATTCATAATCTAAAACATCCTGCCACAGCCAACAAACCAAAATACCCTTTACTGTTGGCGACAAAATCCACTCCATCTGAATGTCAGCGTACCCCACCCTGCTCGCACCAGTGTGAGTCTGCGCTGTGAGCCCCAGTCAGACTACTCCCTTTCTGTGATCCTTGGTTTCTTCCTTGCCTCCTGAGCACCTGCCCATTCATGGATGAGAAGGAAAATTTTATGCATGGAATGATGAAATCTGTATGAAATATTGCGAAAAACGAAATCATTTCTTTCAAGCCATAAATTCCATATTAATGCAGCAGTTGCGATATCCCAAGACCTTCTATCATCTAATCTAATGAAAGTTTTTCTAAAAGACCCCCAAACAACTGATATAGAGTTAGGAACCTGACTACACCCAAAACCCCTACTGACTATCTCCCAGGACAGTCTAGCTCTGGGACAGCTGAAGAGAATGTGATTTCCGTCTTCCTCTGCCAAGGAGCATCTTCCACAGGTCGTGTCGATTGGCATGCCTCTCTTCCTCAGATTTGCTTTCGAAAGGAACGCATTATTAAATGCCAGCCAGCAAAAAACTTTGACCCTGAAAGGAACAAGAGCCCCCCAGATAACAGATTGAGCTGGGCATCTAATCCCTCCGTCATTGATCCACCTATACATGGATGAGACCGAAAATAGCTTAGAGTTCTCTCTGTCCCACCATCTCTCGTCAGCTGACGAATGACTGAGACAATCTTCTTGGGCAACGATTCTATTAATCGCTTCGAACTGAGTCAAAGACTCAGAGCAAATGTTCTGAGACATTGTAAATTTCAGTTTTCCTCTCTTTCTTACGTCTGCTACTAGAAGATCGAGATTGATTGTTGCTTCCGCCGCCTTGGGAAATTGGTTCTGAAGGGTAGTCTTCCCACACCATTTGTCCTTCCAGAATCTTGTGTTAAGCCCGTTGCCCACCTTACAACTTGTGTTGGAGAAGAACATCTCACCCTGCTTTGCTATACCTTTCCAAATAGTGGAAACTTTAGCCGACACGCTCTTCCCTCCGTATCTAAACCTGCGTCTCTTCCGAAACTGAGCAAAAGAGTAGCTCCACCATCCTTTGCGATCATTAGAAATCTTCCACCACCACTTGCTCAGAAGGGCTTTGTTCATATCATTAAGATCCAGGATCCCCAGCCCCCCAAATTCCCTTCTCTTGCAGACTCTACCCCAATTGACAAGGTTGAAGCCTTTGTTCCCCTCGTCCGCTCCTTTCCATAAGAAACGCCTTCTAAGCTTGTCGATACTGTTGATGACCCACTTTGGGAGCTCAAAGATAGACATGAGATAAAGTGGGATCGCGCTAACTACAGAGTTTAACAGTACGATCCTCCCTCCCAGGGTTAGAAACCTACTCTGCCACCCAGCTAATTTCTTTTGAATCTTGGCAATGAGCGGCGACCAATCTTCTCTCAACAGAGCTCCCGGTCTGATAGGAGTACCCAAGTACTTGAAAGGGTAATCGCTAATCTTGCATCCCAAGATTTCGGAGATATCCTTCATGAGTAAAGCCGGAAGATCAGTCATCGGAATAATGGACGATTTTGCCAGGTTTACTTTTAGACCGGACCATCCCTGAAAACACGCCAATATCGCCTTCATGGTTCCGGCTTCTTCCACCGTAGCTTTTCCGAACAGGATGGTGTCGTCCGCATATTGAAGGATCGTCATAGGCTTATCGATACCCTTAATCTGGATCCCTTTGATAGAGTTGTTAACCATAGCTCTTCTGATCATTTCCGCTAAGCCATCTGCCACAATGGCGAAGAGGAGCGACGACAAAGGATCCCCTTGGCGCAGACCCCGCATACAGGCGATTTCTTTACCTCTCCATCCGTTAACCTGAACATTCGATTTCCCTCCTCGAATACACTTGCGCATCCACGATCTCCATATAGTTCCAAAGCCTTTAAGTGCGAGTGCTTCCTCCACACAATCCCATGAAACCGAATCGTAAGCCTTCTTGAAATCTAAGTTGAGAATGTAACCTTCAGCTTTTGTTCTCCTCCCTCTATAAGCAATTTCGTGGGCGGAAGCAATACTATCCATAATGTCCCTTCCCTTAATGAACCCACTTTGCGAGTGGTCGACTATTTCGTTGAGGTGAGGAGCTAATCTTTGGGCCAACACTTTGGTAATAATCTTGAAGGACCCGTTCAGCAGGCTAATCGGCCTAAGATCTTCATGGGAGACCACCTCGTTTTTCTTCGGTACAAGGATAATAACGGCATAATTTAGTCTATCCAGATCTGCCGTTCCTGCGTGGACTTCGTGGAAAATGTTCATAAGGTCCGCTCCGATGATGCTCCAATAAGTCTTGTAGAAGAAGATCGGCAACCCGTCCGGGCCTGGTGCCTTGTCCTGACCCAGGTTCCTAATTGCTTCCAGGACTTCTGTTTCTTCAAAGCGTCCTTCGATCCCCGCGCTCCCATCTATTCTAGATGTCTCCCACATATCCTCGGCTAACGAACATCTACCCTCCGGTCTCCTGCCTAGTAAGTCGTGAAATACCTCTTCCAGATGCACCTTTATGAGGTCTTCATTTTCTGTCCAGACCCCGTTAACCGTCATACCCGTGATGTGGTTATGTCTTCGTCTCCCGTTAGCCATCTTGTGAAAATATTTGGTGTTTGCGTCTCCTTCTCTAAGCCACTGAATCCTCGCTCTCTGTTGCCAGTAGATTTCTTCCATCCTTGCAATTTGCTGCATCTCCAGTCTTTTAATGGCCAGTTCGTCCTTCTCGCTCTCCTGAAGATCTCTATCTTCTTGTTCAGTCTCCAGGCTAGCAATTCTGATTGCTAGTTCCTCCTTTTGAGCACGGATCAAGGACGATTTTCCTGTAGCCCAAATTTTAAGTTGCCTTCTAAGCCGCCTTGTTTTTTCAATCCAAATTCCGACTGCCGATGTCTGGTTCGTGGATTCGTTCCAAGAATCAGAAATTATTTGCCGAGTATCCTCACATAACGTCCATGCTTTCTTGAATTTGAACCTGAGCATATTCTTCCGAAAGCTAAGTCCACAGTTGATGACCAGTGGAAGGTGGTCAGATGTGTATCGAAGCGCAGTTTTGACCTTTGCTAATGGGAACTCTACCTCCCATTCTTGAGACACCAGCACACGATCTAATTTAACTAATGTCGGATTACGTTGCATGTTAGACCAAGTGAATTTTCTGTCGGACATCTCTAGTTCCAAAACATCTAACTCCTCTATCGTGTCATTGAAGGATTCTTGGTCCACCTGACTGTGTCCTCTTCCCCTATGTTCGTCCTGGAATCTTGTGATGTTAAAATCTCCGCCAACAATCCAGGCCCCGCTCCATTTGTTCCTAATGACTTTTAATTCTCTCCATAACTCCTGACGTTGCCTACAGTCGTACGGCCCATACACGCTTGAAATAGTTTGGAGCCAATTATCACACCTACGCCTTATTCTAATCGAAACCGTGAAGATCCCTATAAACTCATCAACTATCTCGAAAACCGAAGAGCTAGCTCCAATTGCTATCCCTCCTGAATAGCCTCTAGCTTGTTTAAATCTCCAGTGAAAATCCTCCAATCCCCTTATCGAATTGAATTCCTCTTCTGTCGGCACTTCGATTTTGGTTTCTTGAAATCCACAGATGTCAGGCCTAATCTTGCCAATAGTCACCCCAATTGCTTTTTTCTTAATTTTTTGGCGCATCCCTCTTACGTTCCAAAAGACGTATACCATTAAAAAACTAATATAACATCTAATAAACATCTAACGAACTGCCTCTAACTCTACTAGAGAAACTCGGGGTCACTCACTCACAATTCTAGTGTCCTCTCTAATAATGGCAAGGTTAATAAGTTGCGCTTCCTTAGTTGAACCCATAGCAATTCCATACAAGCTTGCAAAGTAAATTAACGATTCGTCTGATAAAGAATTTAGAATAGAGCAGTAATGAGTAGAGGTACCTTCTCCAGCCGCGGTATCCAGTTGCTACTTGTTGGCCTTATTGGGAGGCCCATCTAGATCAGTGTTAAGGCTTTCTGTGCTCAGCATCTGCCTTTTCCCTTTCCTCTGATATTCTGTAAACTTTTTTGTAGAAGAACTCCCCACACTGACTCTGACTTCCCTGTCTTCACCTTCCGTCTCTTCCACCGATATGATGTTGTCAACCCTAATCCCTTCAAGAGCCCCAATAATACCGTTCTCTGAATCAGGTTGAATGCAATCCTGAAGATGCTCAGTAGCTTGGATGTTTCCTGACTTGTTTATAATGGGGGTGATAGTACCCACCGGCCCCTGCTCACACCCCGAAGGGATCGCCTCTATCCCGGCGTGACCAGCTTCAACTCCATCAGGGATCAGGTTCTTAGAATGAATGAGGGCACAAAAAGCATTTTTAACAGATCTTTCAATTTCATCCTTAGTGAAGCCCATACAGGGTTCATTAAGAAGGCCCATAGATTTAACAAGGTGCTGGCCCACATCTTCTTTGACTTTGAGTATGCCAGTAGACATCTGTGCTTTCGGTGCTGAGCTGGCTCTCTTCACAGCGTCACGTGCCTCAATCGAATCGCCGAAAACTGCCCCAGCTTGTACAGTAGAGTTGTCCCATCCTCTGTGATAGCTGTCACCCAGGTAAGGAGGAGAAGCTGCTTGACTTTGACGCCCAGTTTTCTTGCGTGTAGAGTGAGACGAAGCTATATCGATAGGATTAGACGTGGGGACAGTACAAAAGTTTGAATCCAGCTGTGTTCGAAAGTTAGAGGCCCGGTCTTGGCGCCCAGTCTGAAACAAGTTCGAGCGTACGATAACATCTCCATGCTCTGGATTCGATCTAATCTGATGCCCATCATCCAACGGCTGTGCTTCATCTTCCTCCTCTAGCTTCTCATCTCCCCCATTGATTTCCTTATCTGGTGCGAAAGAGATATCTCTGAAAGAAACATTTTTCTGAATCTCTACGATCACTTTAACCTCGTAGATGACGTTATCGAAGTCGACTAGAATCTTAGAAGGAATATCTGATTTGTTAGCCACTCCAACCTTGATTCTGGCAAACTTCCTAGCCGCAAGCGTCAATGTCTGTCTGTCTATATCCATCAACATACCAAATGGACGAACAACGTTCTGAAAACCTGAACGAACCCAGCAATGGAAGGGGAGATTAAACAAACGGATCCATACCGGTGGGAAACAATCTGCCTTTAGTGCTCCATAGTCTCTACTCCACCATTTGAACGTGACGAAGAACTCAAGACCCATAGAATCTCTGCCTTCTAGTCCCTTCACTCTAATCGCTTCTTTAGCTATTTCTTCATCATTGCAATGTGCGAAGAAGATGTTACCTGCAACCTCTTGGATAACCCACACCGGGACTGGAGTTTTAACGAGCGCAGCATCGAGTAGCTCCGAGATATCACTTGCTGCCGGAGCTCCAGTTTGTGCCTTGATAATAATACCCTTACTGAATCTTTTTTCGAACTCAGCAATTAGCGGAGTCGGAGTGACAGTAGCTTGGATAACTCGGCGCTCTCCGGCGGAGCTTTCTTGAGTCTTGCTCCCTTCCGAAACTGAAGGAGGCGCTCTTGGCTTGGCTTTCGAAGTGACAGGCGAGGCGATGACGCGCTTGGGGCATGCGGATGATATGTGACCCGATCCTCTACAAAAGTAGCAGAACCACTCAAAGGTACACTTGCTGATAGAGTGCCCATGACGTGCACACTTGTGGCAGCTGAGCTTCCCATCGACGCGTGAGCTTTCAGAAATGCTGTTGCTTCTCACCGGCAGCTTGTTCTTCCTGGATTTGACAAGAATCCACTCCTCATCGACGTCCTCTCTAGTGTCGCGGCGCTCTCTGTTTGGAGATGGAGGCCTCCGGCGAGCTCTGAGGGCTTCGTCAGCTGCAGGAGTCCCTCTAGTCACCTCTGCATACGATTTAATCTTCTTATTGCACCCATCGACTTCTTGGTTGGGGGCGTGCTCTCTTAGGGTAGCTTTCGACTGTCTTTGATCGTCATCCGCTTCCCGGCGATGGCCATGACGAGACGTCCAACCGGCAGCGTAGTCAGTCCTGTCATGACGAGTTCTTCGAGGCGGCGAAAGTTGACGTTGCTCTCTGGGTGGACTCCTCCATCGGCTCCGCTCCTCTCTGCGGTGGTGCTCATCTTCAGTTGCTCTGCTACGCTTGACCATCTGAGGGGGGAGGCGACTATCTCTATGGCTGTGGGGGTGATGCGAGGAGGAAGAGATGTGCTTAGGGTTGGGGGTTCTCATGGGAGCTCTACTCTCAGGAGAAAAATTTTACTGAATTAGTGTTTATGTTTCTGGTTGGAATTAGGGTTTTTGAATTTCTTTGGCTCTAGTGCATGTTTTCACTTGAGACTAGCGGGTTCAAAGCTCTTGACAAAAGAAAAATAGTCGATTAATGTTCTCACGCTCATTTGAAAAAACAATAACAGAAAAACACACTTAAATTAGTGTAGTGGAAAATAAATATCTCTCTTAATTGAATATATTAATATACTTATTAATAATAGTGTACTTATAAAATTTTCCTTTTATATGTTTATTATGTTTATTCTTTTCAAATAAAGCTCTCGAATGGAGAATTGGTAGTTTAGTTTAAAAAATTAATTAGTGAGAGATAAAGAGTGTAAAAATATTGTATTGAAAAGCGTAAACGACTTGCTTTTTTTGGTTGGGGGGGGGGGGATGTACTGCTTTTCTCTTGGTGAAGAACATTGTCATCCTTTCGAGAAAAAATATGTCCCCTCAATCATATATCTAGCATTGATGTTATTAACACATTACAAACAGTTAATTGCCTTATCATTATCACATATCACATATCTTTTTTTGGTATAATTACGCTGGGTTTTAACATTCGTAGTATGATAGTATATGCTTCTTGAGCAGATTGAGGGAACTACACTGACACTAAAAGGCTGAGTAGAATCTTCTGCCAGACTCAAGCGGCTGGATACTAAAGGGGTTGACCAACATTACACCTTGTCGAAGTGTTCAAGCTAATTATATGAATCTCCTGCTATTTTCAGCTTTGTATCAATTTTTTTGACATAAAAAAACCAGCAGCATCATGTTGATTCATAAAGTGAATTTCGCTGTTAATAAAAAGCACATGTATTCTTTCATCAGCAGAGAGTTTTGCTTGTACTGAGTATGCTGAAAAATCGTTTAAGTTTCAATGGATTGAGCAGATGCATTCAAAGTTGCAATTTGGTAATTCTGTTATGTAGCACTGAGATTCAATACCTAAGGCTGCCCTTGCATTTCAGTTATATGTTTTTACGTGCATTTAATAAGTTGTCGATGATACTTTTGATTCAAAAGGGATAATGATATAGCTGGATGAACCAAATGCCCCTATGAACTTTTTCCCATTACGCCGCAGTAGGACAAACAGACGCATAACCATCACTCTTCGGCTTACCAACCACACAATGCATGAGATAACAGGTAGTAAGAACTAACAAGTTATCAGGATTAGAGGAATTTAAACTTCAAACAAAAGCACAACATTGCATGCAACTACCAACACCACCATATCATACTCAATACTGAAGTCACAAAAGAAATACAATGGAGAGCGGGACAACAGGCAAACCAACATGAAAATTTGATTGAAACAGCAGAAAATGCATACCCATACACAGCATCAGCTCCACAGTAGCTGTAGTCATGCCACGTACAACACAGAAATAAACAACCATTTAAATTTAAGGTCTTACAGCCACACCAAAGAAAACAACTATTTAAGTTTCTCTTAAAGGTTGCAATTGAAAGGAGCTAAAGCTTAAGTTCAAATACAATACTCCTAACCTTTTGCATTAGATGTGCAAACCCCATAAAAAAGGACAACTTTCCACTTTCTACGCTGGATAAATTTATTGCTGCATTTCCACAAGCTTGCATCTGTAGATAAATAAGATTTAAGATTCCATAGCTACATCTCTGAAAAAGAGTAAGGCACCAGGCACCTGAAATAATGCAAACATAGAAATTATAAAAATACAACCAACATTTTTTCCTTACAACATAGAGGATATGAACATTGAACAATTTATAAAAGAAAATTGTATCAAGAAAATTGAGATTTCAATCATTTTCTGCCCTACAAACTCGGGATTCTGTTTAAAAAGATACAGTTGCCAAGAGTCTCCATAAATCCAGTAGCAAACATACGGGGTTGCCTTTATCTGTAAATTCATGCAAAATCATGCTTTATGGGAAATTCACTTTATCAGTGAAACGGTGATTTTCTGACTATTACGAGCTAATCAATCACCATACTGCTTGTTCAAGATTTTTTTTTAAAAACAAAGCAAACAGAATGTAAAGGTTTTTCATGATTCAAAACTATAAACCGTAGTCATTTTATTTCTATGTTTCCATTTGTAGCCAAAGGATGTGAGGATAATTTGGTATAGATTAAGTTAATATTTGTTGAAGCTAGATGTAAAAGGCTAGAGGATCATTACCAGTTACCAGTCACCAATGCCCAATGCAGGTCTTTCTTATCCTGAGTGGTAACTGGTCAACAGTAATGCTCCTTCTCACAATGTGAGTACAGTCCACATATCAATATATGCAACCCAATAAGGGTTCTGTAATAGTAGGTTATATAAGCAACCCAATAAGGGTTCTGTAATGGTAGGTTCAAATTTGGACCTAAAACATGATTAAAAGTTAAAATTTTTATGAAAGAATTGTAATCAACTCCTCTCTACTGATATTATCTATTTATTTTCCTTTTTACCAAGATTATATTGAATTCAATCATTCATATATAGTTATTTTCTAACAGATAAGAGTACTATATTTGATAAATATTGATTGAATTCGTCCATGGATGTGTTGAAAAGTGTATCATAATGATGTAAATTGATTACAGTTGATTTGATATAAAAAATTAGGGCATATAAAGGTATATTGAAAAAAATTTATAGCTAATGCGATAAATGAAAAAGTACAGCAACATGATCAGTATTTATTTTCGAAATATATAGAGGACCAAACCCTCTTTTCAACAAATCTCCTATTCAACAAATGGAGATTAGTTTTGTGAAGTAAAAGAATTCGACCATTTTATAAATTGACATCTATTCAATTATCTAAAATCAAAATAGAATGAAACCTATAATGCTTGTCTATTTAGGGCTGTTTGTTTCAAGAGAACAAAATTATAGAAACCAAGAAAACAGATCTTTGACACATTTAAATTTTAGTTCCTGTTGTTTGTTTGACTTGAAAATAAGTCGGAAAACTGAAACTTCAATTTCTTTTGTTTGGATGTCGTTTTAAAAAACTAAAAATTTGTTTTCCATAATCGCTTTTTCCTTTTGTGGTGGAGAAAGCAAGAAAAAAAAATTCTTACAATACTCATCTTATCCATCAGAATATGTGAGTCACAAAATCTTTTAAAAGATTCTCTTTATCAATTTTCTTGCATTTCCCTTTAAATCAGAAGTGTCATGTTATTTTCTTGTTAACTTTTCTTTTCAAACAACAACAAAAAAAATCACTTCTAACGGAAAAGAAAACTAAAATTGGCACAAAAAAGAGGTTTCCCCCCTATTTCTTTCGAAACAAACAGCCCCTTGATGAAGAACATTGTCATCCTTTAAAGAAAAAATGTCCCCTCGGTCATATTTAGAACTGATATTATTAACACGTTACAAACAGTTAGATGCCTTATATCACATATCATTTGTTTGGCAAGATTAACCTTGGTTGTGTTTATTAACACATGCATGAAATCCTTCAAACATGTGTTATCACTAATTTTCTCTCTCTTGTAGTTCTAGACTGCCTTCTTATTTGCATTTTTTTAAAGGTTTCTTTCGGATATGTTAACAATATCTTATGCGATTTGTTTTTGGGGGTGGCTGCACCAGGTGTGAGTTCTTGTAATTTGTATAGTGGAAGTCGCGATACTGGCTATACGTTCGACCCTCGGATGGGGACGACTCGGGAGTAGCAGGAGTGAGGTAGATGACGGATGCTCGGCTCGGATCTGGGGGGCTCGGCTCGGTCTTGTGTACCTGCACTCTGCCTAGAAACACCGGGAGAGACCCCGGTAACAGGCCCTCCGACGATCTAGTCAGTTACTGAAAAGCAACAGTAGCTAGGGTTCTTAGAGGGGACAAATTGATTACCTTTGAGTGGAGGGGGCCGGATATTTATAGGCAGGACAAACGGGTCCGAGATGCTGCTGGGCCGGGTTTGGACCCGTTTACTCGTGGGCCTGACGTGGCGGAAGCCCATGAGGCTCTAGGTTGATCTGATGATCAGGGAAAAGCGGGTTTTGAGGGGATCTGGTGGCCCAGAAGGGGCCACATCATCTGACCCATATCAGGAACCCCCCACTCCTGGAGGGCTGGGTAAACCAGCCATGTAGGAGTGCTTTTGCCTCTGTAGGAAGAGCGGAGTGGTATATACGACGAAGAATGGGGTTCGTATCTTCCTGGAAAGGCCAGTGGGGTAGGATGAAGGGGATCCCCTTTTGGAGTCATGTTGGCCGTCGAGTGCCGAAGAGTAGGAGCTCGCTTAGCCGAGCGTCGAGGGTCGAGGGTCGGGGGATGAGCCCCCTCACTTGTTGGAAAAGCGAAGGGGCGTCGAGATCTGAGGAGTAGGAGCTCGCTTAGCCGAGCGTCAAGGGTCGGAAGACGAGCCCCCTTACGTGTTGGAAAAGCTAGGGAACGTCGAGATCTGAAGAGTAGAAGCTTGCTTAGCCGAGCGTCTAGGGTCGGGAGACGAGCCTCCTAACTTGTTGGAAAATCTAAGGAACGTCGAGATTTGAAGAGTAGAAGCTCGCTTAGCCGAGCGTCTAAGGTCGGGAGGCGAGCCCCCTCACTTGTTGGAAAAGCTAAGGAACGTCGAGATCTGAAGAGTAGAAGCTCGCATAGCCGAGCATCGCATCGAGGGTCGGGAAACAAGCCCCCGCACTTGTTGGAAAAGCTAGGGGACGTCGAGGGCCGAAAAGTAGGAGCTCGCATAGCCAAGCGTCTAGGGTCGGGAGACGAGCCCCCTCACTTGTTGAAAAAGCTAGGGGACGTCGAGATCTGAATAGTAGAAGCTTGCTTAGCCGAGCGCCTAGGATCGGGAAGCGAGCCCCCTCACTTGTTGGAAAAGCTAGGGGACGTCGAGATCTGAAGAGTAGAATCTCGCTTAGCCGAGCGTCAAGGGTCGGGAGACGAGCCCCCTCACTTGTTGGAAAAGCTAGGGGACATCGAGGGCCGAAAAGTAGGAGCTCGCTTAGCTGAGCGTCTAGGGTCAGGAGGCGAGCCCCCTCACTTGTTGTAAAAGCTAGGAGACATCGAGATCTGAAGAGTAGAAGCTCGCTTAGCCGATCGTCGAGGGTCGGGAGAGGAGCCCCCTCACATGTTGGAAAAGCTAGGGGACGTCGAGGGCCAAAGAGTAGGAGCTCGCTTAGCCGAGCGTCGATGGTCGGGAGGCGAGCCCCCTCACTTGTTGGAAAAGCTAGGAGACGTCGAGATCTGAAGAGTAGAAGCTCGCTTAACCGAGCGTCTTGGGTCGGGAGGCGAGCCCCCTCACTTGTTGGAAAAGCTAGGGAACGTCGAGATCTGAAGAGTAGAAGCTCGCTTA
Organism: Hemerocallis citrina; assembly: GCA_017893485.1. NCBI lineage: Eukaryota > Viridiplantae > Streptophyta > Magnoliopsida > Asparagales > Asphodelaceae > Hemerocallis > Hemerocallis citrina. The sequence continues at coordinate 18,714,489 of CM030361.1, read as the reverse complement.
GCCGAGAGTCGAGGGTTGGGAGACGAGCCCCCTCACTTATTGGAAAAGCTAGGGGACATCGAGGGCCAAAGAGTAGGAGCTCGCTTAGCTGAGCGTTTAGGGTCGGGAGGCGAGCCCCCTCACTTGTTGGAAAAGCTAGGGGGCGTCCAGATCTGAAGAGTAGAAGTTCGCTTAGCCGAGCGTCGAGGGTCGGGAGAGGAGCCCCCTCACATGTTGGAAAAGCTGGGGAACGTCGAGGGCCGAAGAGTATGAGCTCGCTTAGCCGAGCGTCGATGGTCGGGAGACGAGCCCCCTGTCCGTCGTCAAGATCCGAAGAGTAGAAGCTCGCTTAGCCGAGCGTCTAAGGTCGGGAGGCGAGCCCCCTCACTTGTTGGAAAAGCTAGGGGATGTCGAGATCTGAAGAGTAGAAGCTCGCTTAGCCGAGCGTCGAGGGTCGGGAGACGAGCCCCCTCACTTGTTGGAAAAGCTAGGTGACGTCGAGGGCCGAAAAGTAGGAGCTCGCTTAGTTGAGCGTCTAGGGTCGAGAGGCGAGCCCCCTGTCCGTCGTCGAGAAACTTTTTGTGGCTCGCGGTAGCATCCGAGCGCCGAGCCCCAAACTTGTATGAGAAGCTTTTGTGGTTCGCGGTGCCATCCGAGCGCCGAGCCTCAGACTTGTTGGAGAAGTTTTTGTGGCTCGCAGTGCCATCCGAGCACCAAGCCTCAAGCTTGTAGGAGAAGCTTTTGTGGCTCGCAGTGCTATCCGAGCGCCGAGCCTCAGACTTGTTGGAGAAGTTTTTGTGGCTCGCGGTGCCATCCGAGTGCCGAGCCTCAAGCTTATAGGAGAAGCTTTTGTGGCTCGTGGTGCCATCCGAGCACCGAGCCTCAGACTTGTTGGAGAATTTTTTGTGGCTCGCGGTGCCATCCGAGCGCCGAGCCTCAGACTTGTTGGAGAAGTTTTTGTGGCTCGCGGTGCCATCCGAGCATCGAGCCTCAGACTTATAGAGAGCTTTTATGGCTCACGGGTGACAACCGAGCGTCGAGCCTCAAACTTATTGGAAAAGTTTTTGTGGCTCGCGATGACATCCGAGCGCCGAGCCTCAAACTTGTTGGAAAAATTTTTGTGGCTCGCGGTGCCATCCTAGTGCCGAGCATCAAGCTTATAGGAGAAGCTTTTGTGGCTCGCGATGACATCCGAGTGCCGAGTCTCAAGCTTATAGGAGAAACTTTTGTGGCTCGCGATGACATCCAAACGCCGAGCCTCAGACTTGTTGGAGAAGTTTTTTGGGTTCGCGGTGCTATCCGAGCGCCGAGCCTCAGACTTGTTGGGAAAGTTTTTGTGGCTCGCGGTGCCATCCGAGCGTCGAGCTTCAGACTTGTTGGAAAATCCTAAGGTAGTACTAGAGTAGTTGGTCACGCGTTCTGAGCTGTTTTACCGGCTGATAAGGCTGAGGGTAAAGGGGTAATTTTGCGCTCTAGGCTGACGTCATAGGCGTGAGAATCGAAGCGCTTTGGATCCTAGTGGCCGTTGGATCTTACGGTTAGATCTTTTCGCGAAAATCAAGGAGTCCCTTCCTCTATTATAAATCTCCCCCCTTCCCCTTCATTTTCTCACTTTGCGCTCACTTTCTCAGACAACAGGAATTTCTTTCGTAGCCGTGGACAACCGCTTTTCGGTGAACTTCTCCTTCCTCGGTATACCAGGTTAGTATTTTTGATTCGTAATGTCGCGCTCTCAATCCAGCTTCGAGGCAAGCTCTTCAGGTCGTTCTGAGGAAGACCAGTCGGCTTCGACTTCTTGATCTCTCGGTGACTTTGAAGTGAAGGAGGAGGTTCAGTCGGACTTACGATCGGGGGTGAGGGTGTCGTTGTTTATGATGTGCCCCCTTTATGAGTCCGTAGGCCTGGAGAGGAGCTTGTGGAGGAGGGTGAGCACGAGGAAGGAGACCATGAGGGAGAGGGGTTTGTTGAGGAGGGGGAGCACGAGGAAGGAGAGTTCGTTGAGGAGGACGACCAGGAAGGGCCCGTACGAGGAGCCGAGGGAGGCGACGGTCAGGGAGAAGAGGAAGGAGGAACCGTGGGAGAGGCAGCTGAGGAAGATCTTCCACCTCTGCCCCCTTTAGCGACCCCATCTCCGGAGAAGAAGCTTCGCCCCCGTAAGAGAAAAAGGAAGTGGATTCGCCCCGATAGCCCGGGCTCGCCAGACAAATACGGACCCGAGCCTGGGTTCGAGTTTGCCCCCGTGTCTAATAAAAACCCAGGATCGATCAGGATGTACCGTGACGACGTAGAGGGGCTTCTCGCTTTTACATCATTGTTGCGGGACTCGGGTCGGTCTATGATCAAGATGGACAGCGTCCAGTGGGGTTTGAGGGCGGACTACCTGCATATCTTGAGGGCAGCCTACTTCATTCCGAAGGAGTTCAAACTTCTAATGCCAAACCCTGGAATCTGTCCGACCACAGCGTTGGGTCGAGCTTCTGCATGTTTCCCGAGGACGCCTTCGTCTCGGGATTGAGGCTGCCGTTGCACCCGTTCATCGTGAGGGTTTTGAAGTGGGGGGGCTGAGTCCAATGTAGTATGGCCCCAACTCGTGGAAACACCTTGTTTGCATCATTCTGAAGTGTCAGGAGAAGGGGATTAAGCCGAGGCTCACGTACTTCCGTGCCATCCTAGAGATGAGCTCGCTCGGAGATACGGAGGGAATTTTTTACCTCTCGCCGCATCCTCACCGGAGGGTGATGCACGGCCACCCGGACTCCAACAAAGGATGGAAGTATTTTATCGTCAGGAGCGAGAAGCCTTGGAAGATTCCAACCGTTTGGAATTTTAGTAAGCCGAACCACAAGCCCCCGAAGCGTAGTGGGTTGACGGATAAAGAGTGGGCGACAGTTGGGAGGATTGTTGAAGGGCATAGCATAGGATGGCAACGCGTCACGGAGTTTGCACCTGGCCCGAGCCGGACCGAGCCCAGCCGACCCTAGTATGTTTTTGTTTTGAATTTGTTTATCTTCCTGCCTTCGTGTTAACATTTGTTTCTTTTTCTCTTTTTGTCGAGATGTCTGCCAAGTAGCTCGACAACCGATAGACCTTGCTGGCCATAGCCGCCAAGAGGAGGGCCAAACAAGAGAAGAAGGCCACCTCGACAGCAGGGCCCAATAACGGGCCAGCCTCAGAACCGATGGAGTCGTCCCCGAAGAGGACGATGAAGCACCACCACTCATCGAGGTCTACGAGTGAACCGGGGGCGAGCTCCGGTAATAGAAAGGTGGCTGCCGTCTTGGAGCAGGGGCTCCTGCCGCTTCGCCCCAACGCCGAGGAGATGGTAGGCAAGCAGGGCATGAGGCCGCACATCCCGGATTGGGGGGGCAAGGCAAGGGATACCCTGACCGAGGGCCCGGTGGCGCTGGAGGTGGTGGAGCATCTCGCCACAGATCGGGATCGAATGACTGGCAACAGAGACGTCCCCGACGGCCTACATGAGGTGGGCACAGGCGCACATTTCAGTAAGTGTTCAGTATTCGCTTTATGCATAGATCTTAGAAATTTTTCTAACTTGATCTTCCTCGGCCAGGCGTTGCTTCATGGGCAGCACTTCCAGAAGTGCCTGGAGAAGGAGGCGCTCGTCGAGAAGAAGAACGCTGAGAAATACTTTCGTGAGGCGACTCGTCTGAAAGACGAGTTGAAGAAGGCCCAGGCAGCCCAGGCGATCACCCAAGCCCAGATGGCCTCACTGCAGGACCATCACTCGAACGAGCTGGCGCATTTCCGGGCTAACGCCAAGGCGGAGGCTGAGGAGATGTAGATCACCTTGGCGGACACTGATCGCGGCTCAGGACGAAGCCTACGCCAAGGCCAAGGAGCACTTCCTGCAGATCTACCCGGACGCTCGTGTCAACCACCTCCTCTTCGGGTGGCGGCTTCCTGTGCATCCGCCGACGCCCGACGGCGAGGAGATGGGAGACCCTCATCAGGTGGTCGGGGGCGACCATGTTGACGAAGAGGTGTCGTCCCCCTCCAAAAAGTAGTTTAGGATTTTCTTTCTTTTGACTATATTTGCTTTACGCGGACTGGCCACCGCCTTTTGTACCCCAAATATTTTGAATTTATAAAAGAAAAGATTTTTTGTCGATCCTCTATGACTTGTAGTTTTTCGCCAGCTTCTTTGGTGACCCGATGTTTTTCGCCTCTTCTTGATAGACGCATGAGGCCATCGGTGCCGACCTTTGTTCCGCTGAGGTCTCCTGGCTCCGAAATGAGCTGGGGTTCAAGGAGAGTGCGCTGGCCTGCCATCGTAAACAGGCTCGTGATCGAAAGGCCGCGATGAATTATTTTATGAATAAGGCTAAGGAGCTCAGCCTAGAGACCGCTCACCTGAAGAAGGCCATAGCCGACTGGGACTGGGGGGGAGTCGAGACGAACTGGTCAATCTCAGATGCCTCTACCGGGCTACCGGCTTCGGAGTCCTTTTTTCGCGAGGTCGTCGTGGAAAAGGAGTTAAGAGATTCGGAGGTTGAAGCTCATGCTAGGCGCTGGTCCGCTCGAGGGTGCAAGTCATTCCGTATTGGGTCCTCCGACCTTTTATCTGGAAACGGCGAGGCCTGCCGACGCACAGAGTTTTGTTGCCGGGTCGCCCTTACTAGCCGTGCAGGTGGAACATGCGGAGGGTCCCGTGGGGAGCACTAAGTTTGAGTTTCAAGCCGAGTGATTTGTAATATCTTCATTGTATCGTGTGGCCGTTTGCGGCGCTCCATGAGTAATAAAACTTCGATTTTTTAACTTTGATAGTTTGTCAAGTGAGACTGGTAAGAGCGTAGCTCGAGACCATTGCCGAGTGTGCCTTTGCTTGAGGTCGCCGCCGAGGCAGAAAGAGTCGTCGAGCTGTGGTTCGGGCGCACTGCGCGAGGTCCTGTTAGCTTAAGAAAGCTAGGGTGACGCTTGATAAGGAAAGTTTCACCTTCCGATAACCATAAATGGGGACGTGGGAGCATTTCATCTTCCGCCGTTTGGACTTCCCGATGTCATAAATGCGCCTCTCCAGAGGGCTATATAATCCTCACCCCCTCATCACTTTTTCACCAAGAATTGCTGGTGACTTACCTGCCACCCGCTAGCAATTCAGGGTTTTGGCTCGAAGGTCATTTACCCCGAGCTGTCGTGGGTGAGAGGCGGGTCGATTCCGGGGGTGAGATTCAGGGTGCTTGTCGATGGCGGGCGCCCCGAAAAGAAAATTTTTTGCCGAGAGTTCCGGATCGATGGCTCCCCTGCCACACTCTGACAATTCGGGGTTTTGGCTCTAAGGGCCGTTAACCCCGAGTTGTCAGCGGGTGAGAGGTGGGTCAACCAAGGTCCGAGGCTCGGGGCGTTTGCCGAAGGCGGGCGCCTCGAAAATGGCGTGTTTGGCCGAGAGTCTCGGGTTGGTGGCTCCCCTGCCACCCTCGCACAATTCGGGGTTTTAGCTCTGAGGGCCGTTAACCCCGAGTTGTTCGCGGGTGAGAGGTGGGTCAACCAAAGGTCCGAGGCTCAGGGCGTTTGCCGAAGGCGAGCGCCCTAAATCTTAATGAAAACCTTTGGGTAGAGTGCCGAGCTCCCATACATGTTCTGAGATAGGTAGTATGAGTGTAGTTGGAGGTCATCGCCGGGTGTAAAGGTCACAGGACTTGAAAAAACCGAGGCCTTGCTCGAGGTCGATGCTGAGCCCCCATACCTTACAAGAAGCTGTTATGAGTGTAGGTGGAGGTCATCGCCAAGCATAAAATTCGCAGGGCTTGAAAAAGCCAAGGCCTTGCTCGAGGTCAATGCTGAGCCCCCATACATGTTCTCGGATAGATAGTATTAGTGTAGCTGGAGGTCATCGTCGGACGTAAAGGTCGCAGGCTTGAAAAAGTCGAGGCCTTGCTCGAGGTCGATGCCGAGCCCCCATACCTTAGGAGAAGCTGTTATGAGTGTAGCTGGAGGTATCACCGAGCGTAAAGGTCACAGGACTTGAAAAAGCCAAGGCATTGCTCGAGGTCGATGCCGAGCCCCCATACCTGTTCTCGGATAGATAGTATAGGTGTAGCTGGAGGTCATCGCCGAGCGTAAGGGTTGCAGGGCTTGAAAAAAACCCAAGCCTTGCTCGAGGTCAATGTCGAGCCCCCATACCTTAGAAGAAGCTGTTATGAGTGTAGCTGGAGGTCATCGCCAAGTGAAAAGGTCGCAGGACTTAAGAAAGCCAAGGCCTTGCTCGAGGTCGATACCGAGCCCCCATACCTGTTCTCGGATAGATAGTATGAGTGTAGCTGGAGGTCATCGCCGAGCGTAAGGGTCGCAGAGCTTGAAAAAGCCCAGGCCTTGCTCGAGGTCGATGCCGAGTCCCCATACCTTAGGAGAAGTTGTTATGAGTGTAGTTGGAGGTCATCGTCGAGCGTAAAAGTCGCAGGGCTTGAGAAAGCCACGACCTTGCTCGAAGTCGATGCCGAGCCTCCATATTTGTTCTCGAATATATAGTATTAGTGTAGCTGGAGGTCATTGCCGAGCATAAGGGTTGAAGGGCTTGAGAAAGCCCAGGCCTTGCTCGAGGTCGATGTCGAGCCCCCATACCTTAGGAGAAGCTGTTATGAGTGTAGCTGGAGGTCATCGCCGAGCGTAAAAGTCGTAGGGCTTGAAAAAGCCCAGGCCTTGCTCGATGTCGATGCCGAGCCCCCGTATTTGAGAAGAAGCTTGATGTGGCGCGGTGACATCTGAGCGCCAAGCCCCAAACTTGTAGCAGTTTTTGTGGCTTGCGGTGACATCCGAGTGTCGAGCACAAAACTTATAGGAAAAGTTTTTGTGGCTCGAGGTGCCATCCGAGCATCGAGCCCAAGCTTGTTTTAAGAAAGCTGGCACAAGGAGAAGGGGGCAAACGATTACATCATATTGGCTTTACAAAATAAGGCACGAGGTGCCAATTACATCTTAGAATTTACAGGGTTATCTACAGGGGCTAATTCTCCCCTTCGAGGAATTTGATAAGGTGCTCCGCGTTCCAGGGTCTCTTCACAGCCTTGCCCTCCTAGTCGGTAAGGCGGTATGTGCCCGGGCGTACAACCTCAGAAACTTTGTAAGGGCCTTCCCAGTTGGAGCCAGCTTCCTCCTTTGCCCGGGGATAGATACCGCCAGCTTCCGGAGGACGAGGTCCTCTAGCTTGATGTTGGTGGGACGTACCCTTTTGTTGTAGAACTTCTTGATCCTCTGCTGGTAGGTACTCCTTTTGATGGCAGATTTTTCCCTGACCTCGTCTATGAGGTCCAGATTGGCACGCAGTTGCACCGAGTTGCTTTCTTCATCAAAGGCCATGATTCGGGGCGAAGGGAGCCCGATCTATGGGGGGAATTACTATCTCCGCGCCGTAAGTCAGATTAAATGGTGACTCCCCCGTGGGGATCCTCTTCGTCCTTCGATGGGCCCAGAGAACGCTCGGCAACTCGTCGACCCATAATCCCTTAGAAGAATTATCAAGCCGTTTCTTCAGATCGTCAAGGATCTAGCGGTTCGCGTTCTCGACCTGACCGTTCGACTGCGGGTGGCACACCAAGGAGAGGCGTTGCTGGATTCCGAGATCCTCGCATAACTTCCTAAAATTCTTACCCGCAAACTGGGTCCCATTATCCGTGATGAGTATGTGCGGAATTCCGAACCGGCAGATGATGTGTTTCCTGGAGAATTGCTGAGTCTGCTGCTCGGTGATCGTGGCCAGGGGCTCGGCCTCAATCCACTTTGTGAAGTAGTCGATCGCTACTATCAGGAACTTCCTTTGGCCCGTCGCTTTCGGAAAGGGGCCTACCAGGTCCATTTCCCACATAGCAAAAGGGGTCGGACTGGCCAGGGAGCAAAGGTTTGCTTGTGAAACCCTTCTCACCCAGGAGAATCTTTGACAAGGACCACACTTTTTGACCAGGGTCAGGGCATCTTGCAACATCGTGGGCCAGTAATACCCGTGGTTCAGAGCCTTTCGAGCAAGCAATCGGTTACCCATGTGGCACCCACCAATTCCTTGGTGGAGCTCCTTGAGAGCGTACTTGGCCTCGTCAGGGGTTAAGCAGTGGAGGTAGGGTCTTCCGTCCGTCGTGGTGTACGAGCGTTTGAAGAGGGTTTCATTGATCATGGCGAACCTTTCCGAGCGGACCCTGATCCGCCTTGCTTTGGCTCGGTCTTGGGGGAGCTCTCCTTCGATCAGAAACTTTCTGATAGGAGTGGTCCAATCGTCAGGCTGAGCTCCGTCGTCTATACAGAGGGTCTCGGGGAGGTAGATACTCGGTTTCAAGAGCACCTCAATCAGCACGGTGCGGTCGAGGCCTTCAAAGGACGAGAAGGCTAGCTTCGACAGGGCATCAGCCTGGACGTTCTGCTCTCTTAGGATCCTCAAAACTGCGGAATCGTCAAAGGATGTCAAGAGCCGCTGGACCACGGCCAAATACCGGATCATTCGATCGTCACGGGCCTCGTACTCTCCGGTGATCTGGTTGACCACGAACTGGGTCGCTGAAGGCCCTGATCTGTCTGGCGCCCGCCTGGTGTGCTAGGGTTAGCCCCGCGATCATAGCTTCATATTCTGCCTCGTTGTTAGAGGCTGAAAAGTTAAAGCGGAGGGAATATTGGAGAAGGAAGTTGTCGGGTCCTCGCAAAATGATGCTCGCGCCACTCCCCGCTTCGCAGAGAGTCGTCGACGTAAACTTCCCACGTCGGGTCGGCCTCCCCACTTTCAGGTTGCTCGAAGATGGTGCATTCCGTGATGAATTCGGCGATGGCCTGTCCCTTGATTGCTGTCCTTGGTTGATAGCCGATGTTGTATTGACTGAGCTCAATCGACCACTTGACCAGACGACCGGAGCTCTCGGGCTTGTGGATGACGGCCTACAGAGGCTGGTCCGTGAGGACCTGAATTGAGTGGGCGTGTAAATAAGGGCAGAGCTTCCGCACGGCCATGACCAGGGCGTATGCCACCTTCTCCATTCTCGCATATCTGGTCTCGGCCGAGAGCAAGACTTTGCTTACATAGTACAACGGCTTTTGGACTCCGCCTTCTTCTCGAACGAGAACAGCACTGAGCATGCTTTCCGAGGCCAAAAGAAAAAGCCAGAGAGGCTCGCTCGGCTTGGGTTTGCTAAGGAGCGGAGGATTGGTGAGGTACTCTTTCAATTGGGCGAACGCCTCCTGCTACTGAGTGCCCCATTCGAAGCCTCTGGTTCCGCGCCGAGCTTTGAAGAACGGGAGGGACTTCTCTCCGAATTTGGAGAGGAAACAGCCGATGGCTGCCAGTCTCCCCGTGAGCCGCTGGACTTCCTTGATGTTCCTCGGAGGGGTCATGTCGATGATGGCCCAAATCTTCTCGGGGTTCACCTCGATGCCACGCTGGCTGACGACGAACCCGAGAAATTTGCCCGAGGAAACGCCGAATGCACACTTGGCCGGATTGAGCCTCATATTGTGGGTCCGAAGGACGCCAAAGGCTTCTTTCAAGTCGGCGACATGGTCCTGTCCTTGTTGGCTTTTGACGAGCATGTCGTCGACGTATACTTCCATGTTGCGACCGATCTAGTCCTTAAAGACTCGGTTGACGAGCCTCTGATAGGTAGCACCGGCGTTCTTCAGCCCGAAGGGCATAACTCAGTAGCAGTAGAGACCTTGGTCGGTGACGAAGGACGTCTTGGCTATATCTGGGGGGGAACATTCGGATCTGATTGTAGCCCGAGAAGGCATCCATGAAGGACAGGAGCTCGTGACCCGACGTTGCGTCGATCAGAGCATCGATGCTAAGGAGGGGGGACGGATCTTTGGGGCATGCCTTGTTGAAGTTCGTAAAGTCTATGCAGATCCTCCAGCTACCGCTGGCCTTTCTCACCATCATGACGTTCGCCAGCCACTTGGTGTAGCTGACCTCTTGGATGAACCGGGCAGACAACAGCTTGTCTGCCTCCGCTTCCATAGCTTGCTGCCTCTCCGGGGCGAACTTACGTCGCTTCTGGACGATCGGCTTCGAGCCAGGGATCACGCTTAGTCTATGCATGATCAGGTCTTCGGAGATCCCGGACATGTCGGATGGCTTCCAAGCAAAGAGGTCGATGTTGCGGTGAATGCAGTGGATTAGGTCGAACTTTAGGTCGGGCGCGAGGGAGCAGCTCACGCGGAACCACTTTGACTTGTCTTCCGTCTCGAATGAGACTTCTTCTAGTTCGTCCGAAGGTTCGGGCTCTGGTTGGCTCCTTTCGGGTTGCAGTTCGACGGCGTCCAGGGGAAACACGCAGCCTCCGACCGCCGTCATATAGCACGATCGTGTTGCCTCTTGGTTACCCCGAACGACCCCAACACCTGACTCGGCAGGGAACTTCAATTTCAGGTGGAACAGCCTGGAGGGAGCAGAGCCCTAGTCGGCCGAGGATGGCGTTGTAAGCCGCTTTGACGTTCACAACCATGAAGTCCATCGACTCGGTCCGTCTGAGGGGGGTCGTACTGGCAGTGACATCCAAGGTCACGATCCCCTCTATCAGCACTGAAATACCGAAGAACCCGTGCAGGGTGTACCCGGCTGGTTTTAACTTATCTCGGGAGAGCTTGAGGTTCTCAAACGCTTCCAGAAAAGGATGTTCACCGAGCTCTCATTGTCTACAAGAATCCGACGGACCTCGTAGTTCACCATGACGAGGCTGATGACGAGTGCATCGCAGTGTGGGAGCCGAACCCCCTCCAGGTCTTCCCCCGAGAAGGAGACAGGGAGCTGCTGGACCTGGAGGGAAGGGAGGTCTCGGTCGGTGTTTACCTCTCGGACGAACGCCTTGCGAGAAGTGTTAGAATCCCATCCTATAGGCCCCCCATGGACGCAGTGTAGAATGGTCTGGCCTCCGATCTCTTCAGGCTCCGAGTCCCGCTCGAGACGCTGCTTGAGGGCGCGAGGAGAAGGCCTTCGGTTCCTCGTATCCCTTCGGTCCCGGACGTCTTCCCGGGTGAATTCTCGGAGGTACCCTCGTTGGATGAGGGCCTCGATTTCGTCCTTAAGGGCCCAGCAGTAGTCGGTGTCGTGCCCGTTGTCCCGATGGAAATGGCAGTAGAACCGCTGGTCCTTTTTCTTGTTGTTGGTTGGTCAAAGGGGCATCTAGACGAGGTCCCTGTCTTTGATCGCTAGTAGGATAGCCGACACGTTTTGTGTCAGTGGGGTATATCTTCGAAACGCGAGATTGGAGGGATCCTCTTCATGCCGGTCCCATCTTTTGGAACCTTCTTGGCGGGTTCTGCCTCATCGGCATTGCGCTTCCCCTTCCCCGGGACCTCTTTGGCGTCCTCGGAATTTAGGGCTTCCTCCGCCCGAATGTACTTCTCGACCAGATTGAGCAAGTCAGGAAAATCGCGGGGAGGCTTCTTGGCCAAAGACGTCTTTAGCTGGCCGTGCCGGACGTTGTGTCGGAATGCTGCTGAGGCGACCCCAGCATCGAGGGAGGAGACGGACCTCGCCTCTGTGGTGAACCTCCGAACGAACTGACAAAGTGTCTCCCCTTCCTTTTGTCGGAGGTCCAGTAGGAACGCGCTTGTCTTCTCAGCCTTCCTGCTGGTCACGAAGTGGGCAAGAAAGTTGGCCTCCAGCTGATCGAACAAGTAGATCGAGCCGGGAACGAGCTTAGAGAACCATTCCCGTGCCGGACCCCAGTTGGTGGCGGGGAAGGCAAGGCATATGAAGGGATCCGAAGCGCTGTGAATCATCATGAGGGTCTTAAACCCCTCCATGTGATCAGCAGGATCACCCTCGCCGTCGTAGGTCTCGAACTGAGGAGGCCGAAAGTTCCCGGGTATTTCTGCTTGTAAGATTGCAGCGGAGAAAGGAGGTCGGGTCGGCCTATGACCCTGAGCCGGCCTCAGGCCGCCCTCACCAAAATGGTCGAGACGGTTCTCCATTTCCTGTAGGCTTCTTAGGACAGCCTCGTCCCTTTCTGGCGGGCGGGTTAAGCCGCGAGACTCGCCGGCTCCGGCATCCGACCACGAGTGAGAGCGGTGGAGTCTCGTTCCTGGGGGTCCCTAAGATGGCCTCCAGGATCTCGTTCTGAAAGTTTCGGAACTCAAGGCGCGTGACCGGAGCTTGTCCGACCGGGTCGCGTTGAGGAGGCAGCCTTCGATCGGCACGACTGAGCTCTGGCTCCCGCTCTCGGGATGGGTGCCTGGGATGGTTCGGGGCCGAATTGAAAGCGGCCCCTTCCCTAGTTCGGTTGGCTTGTCGGTTCTCGATGACCCGACAGGCCGGTCGCGACAGAACAAGAAGCGCCCGGTCCGAGTCTGCCATTGACCCTCGGATGGTTGGATCCCTGAGTGTCGGCGAGGATGTCCTGGGGAGGAGCATCCGGACGACGTGCAGAGGTGACAGCTCTTCTGGTATTAGGTGCCGTGTGAGAGCTCGGATTGAAGGGATGACGTTCTCGGCCGGGGTTGGACTGAGGTCATACCGGGTTTTCCACAGACGGCGCCAACCTGATGCGATTTGTTTTTTATGGTGGATGCACCAGGTGTGAGTTCTTATAATTTGTATAGTGAAAGTCGCGGTACTGGCTATACGTTCGACCCTCAGATGGTTGGATCCCTGAGTGTCGGTGGGGATGTCCTGGGAAGGAGCATCCGGACGACATGCAGAGGTGACAGCTCTTCTGGCCTTAGGTGCCACGTTAGAGCTCAGATTGAGGGGAAGACGTTCCCGACCGGGGGTCGGACTAAGGTCAGTACCGGGTTTCCCACAGACGGCGCCAACCTGATGCAGTTTGTTTTTGGGGTGGCTGCACCAAGTGTAAGTTCTTGTATTTGTATAGTGGAAGTCGCGGTACTGCTATACGTTCGACCCTCGGATGGGGACGACTCGGGAGTAGCAGGAGTGAGGTGGAAGACAGATGCTCGGCTCGGATCCAGCAACTCGGCTTGGATCGGGGGGGGCTCGGCTCGGTCTTGTGTACCTGCACTCTGCCTAGAAATACCGGGAGAGACCCCGGTAACAGGCCCTCCGACGATCTAGTCAGTTACTGAAAAGCAACAGTAGCTAGAATTTTTAGAGGGAAAAGATTGATTACCTTTGAATGAAGGAAGGGGCCTGGTATTTATAGGCAGGGCAAACGGGTCCGAAATCCTGCTGGGCCGGATTTGGACCCATTTGCTCGTGGGCCTGACGTGGCGGAAGCCCATGAGGCTCTGGGTTGATCTGATGATCAGGGGAGAGCGAGTTTTGAGAAAATCTAGTGGCCCAGGAGGGGCCACGTCATCTGACCCATATCAATATCTTTAATAGATAGAGATTAGAACTATAGAAGTTTCATCTATCCATTTTTATTGCTAGGTTTCCATTTATAGCCAGGTCAGAAAAGTAAGGGATGGCATTCAGGTCGGGTCAGCCCGCGACCCGCCCAATTCGACCTAACCCGCCTTGGCCCGGTTCGGGTTCGGATCGAACCCGTTATCCCAACCGGGTCAACCCGGGTCGGAAAATTTTCAATACCAACCCGCTTAACCCGGCCAGTCAACCCTCCAACCCGCCCAAACCCGACCCGTGACCCGCGGGTTTGTGGATTCAAGCAATTTGAATTTTTTTGATTTTTTTTAATATTTTTTTTGTGTGCCAAATATATGTATATATATGTATACATATATTGAAAATATATATGTATATATAAGCATATATGCATATAGATATACTCTAAAATTTATCAAAAATTTAGAAAAATGAGGGTGGGCATCAAAATTAATTGATTACTACCCACTACTCAATTAGACAACCCCCACCCTAGCTATTTATAGCCAACTCCACATCCTTACATCTCTTATCTCATCAATGTGGGACTAAAAAATTTCAAAGTTTAAAATCCAAATATATTTAGTCCCACATTGGTGAGATGAGAGAAGTGAGAAGATAGAGTTGGCTATAAATAGCTAGGGTTGGGTGGGCTAATTGAGTAGTGGGCTATAAATAGCTGGTGAGCAATTAATTTTGTTGTTCACACCCATTTAATATAAAATGTACAAATTTTTATTTTTTGAAGTTCAAAAAAAATTTTAAAAAATTTTAAATAGTCGGGCCAACCCGTGACCCAACCCGACCCGGCCCGGATTGGACCCGAATGGGTTTACGGGTTGGTCAGGTCGACATTTTGCAAAACCAACCCGGTCCGGCCCGGCCCGGTTAACATTCGGACCCGACCCAAACCCGCGCCCTACTCGGGTTCCAACTCGGACGGGTTCGACCGGACCCGGCCTAGTCGACCCGTTTGCCAACCCTAAGAAAAGTGCAAGATAATACTGTTGGCAGTTATAAGATAGAGGCCGATACGAAAAGGAACTTTGCGAAGAACATTAAGGAAGTGGTAGTTTGTGCCCATCTGACAGCCTTTCTATGCTATACTGACTGCATACATTTAGCAATTTAGAAAGTGTTTACATTCTTCTAGAAACTATTTTAGAAAACCAACAATAAATTCTTTTTTCTAAAATATATTTAAGCAAACTGTGAATGCACTAGGCATTCAGTAGAAACAAAGAAAAACATATTCCAACCAAAATGAAGTTAAAGTTGACACCTAAAATACGAAACTTTATCATTCGCATTTTTGTGTTAAGGTGCAGTCTTCCTTTTGTAATATACTTGAACTGCCTTGAAAAGAATAATAATAAAATAACTCAACACGGAGTAACAAACTATTATTCGAAGTGTTAGCTTACCTGACCAAGCTTACTAATTATAAATAACCATCATATATTTCTAGAGAACATTCCTTCCAAGCAAAGTATCCCTATAGATTCTAAAATGTCTGGCTATACAGAATAACCATGAATCACAAGTTCACAACATTTAAAAGGACTGGGAGCCTTCCAAAATTTCCGCGAGGAACTATTTTTGCTTGCATAGAATTACTTCAGAAACACCAAAGTACTGCAAAACTTCTCTAAAAGAAATCTTCCATAACCTACTCAGTTAGCATTTACATTTCTAATTATTTAGTCTTGCAATAAATTAATAACTTATGTGTCTTGCAATAAATTTTAAGCATCATTCAACCTCTTTGGCTCCATCAACATGGACTAAAGATTAGTACATACAGAAAGTTGTGTCCTTTAATGTAGCACATTAACATCATGGCGATAGAACACACTTAAATGAGTACATAAACAACAAAATCACAACATCCATCCTTAAAAGTCATCTCAAGGATCTACAAAGAAACACTACATAAGTCCTACTAGATCATGACAATTCATCGAATGCAGCCTAAATACACAATCATGGTATCCTATATATTTTCCCTTTCTTGAACCTCAACATACATACTACAACTACATTCCTCAATTCCTCCTTAATAACGAGCAACTTTTTTTTCTTCTTGAAATCAATCCGCTTTAATAATAATAAATATAAGTTTTTTTTCCTCTCAAATTACCCACATTCATATCTTTTAATGACTATATACCGTTACTAACAAACTTTACCAAATCAAGTCTTTTATGCATCTCAAGTGTTCTCCATTTCTATGCATGAGAAAGAACAAAAGTAAAACTACAAGAAACCTACCAAATTCCTTCACTCCTTTTCTCATGTACCCAACTAATTTCATCGAGGATAAACATACCCTATTCATACACAAGCTATTTCATTACATTTTTTCCATCCTTAAAAGCCATCTTATACACCAAATTCCCCATAGAATCCATAAAGGAACACTATGCAACTTCTACAAAAGCATGACATTTCATTGACTGCAAACTTTTTTCCAAACACACAATCTAAACAATCTCCCCCGTTTCCCAACCTCAACATATATTATACTACAACTACTACAATCTTCAGCAACTCCTCTTAAATAAAAAAATCAAGTCTTTTATACATTTCATGAACAAGAACTCTCAGTGAGATCATTTAGATGTAAACCCTATCCAAACACAAGCTACTCACAACATTTTCCCATCGTCAAAAAGCCATCTTATGTACCGAATTCACCATAGATTCCACAACAGAACACTATATAACTCCTACAAAATCATGACATTTTCATCAACTGCACTCTTCCTAATCACACATCATAATATCTTACAAATCTCCACTTTCTTTCCAACCTCAACATCTATACCACTACAACTACACTCGACATTTTTTTGCAATCACTCCTATTAAATTTTTATGAAACAAAAAGAACCTTTTACCAAATTATTTATAAATCATACCAAATACTTTCACTCCGGCGCAGCCGCAGCAATCATCCCGGTCTTCCTCGCATATGCAAAAATCCCCCCAGCCTCGATAACCGGCCCAGCATCCCCAATGGGCTTCAACCCATACACCTTCCCCGACCGATGATTCACCAGCTTCCCCTCCCCCAAATCCACCGTCATCAAATCCCCCGTCACGCACTCCTCCCACAAATCCTCCCCCTCCGACTCCACCGGATACACCTCCCCAGTCGCCACCGAATTCCTGAAAAAAATCCTCGCATAAGACTCCGCCACCACCACCCTCACCCCCGCCGCCCCCAGCGCCACCGGCGCGTGCTCGCGGGAGGAGCCGCACCCGAAGTTGGCGCCGGCGACGATGATGGGGTATTGGGTGGTTGTGGATTCGGGTTTGACGAAGGGGATCGGGTAGGCGTCGGAGGGGAGTCCGACGAGGGCGAGGGAACCGAGTTTTTGGTACTCGTCGGGGTTGGAGGGGACGAGGGTGAGGTGTTCGGCGGGGATGATTTGGTCGGTGTCGATGTTGTCGGCGAGGACGTAGCAGGGGCCGTGGAAGACGGGGGTGGAGATTGGGGAATCGGGGGTGAGAGTAGCATGGGGGGTTACGGTTTTGGGAGGGGTAAAGGAGGTGGTTTTAAGGGATGGGGAGGTGTATTTTGGGAAGGGAAATTTGAGGGTGTGAGTGGATTTGGAAGAGAAGGGGAGTTTTGGGGCGATAATGGAAGTCGGCAATTTTGCTGCTGTTGCCGCCGCTGCCATTGCTGAGATTGGGAGTGGGGAAATGAGGGAAGTGAGGAGAGGAAGAAGGGGTGAAAGGACTGACTTTTATTTATTTAGGGTAAATTTACTTGGAAGCCCTTGATTAGTTGTGGTTTATCAGAAAGGACCACTAACTATTTTGTTTTGTTTTTAAGCACGGTAACATTTACCCGATACCCGGATCCGATCCGGACCCGGCATTGGATCGAAACCGACCCGATCTATATGGGTCTGGGTCCGGGTCCTAAAATAAGACCTGATGCACTTTCAGGTCTAGGTCCGGGTCTGGGTCCGGGTTCGTTCAAAATAGAACCGACCCGGACCCGTTAAAAAATACCCCCAAACATATAGAATTTGAATAATAGGGTTATAGGAATATACATATAAAATTAATTGTTGAAGATAGATTTGTAAATATAATATTAATTCATGTACTTAAGTACAAAAAATTGTTAAAATCGTAGTGTATCGGATGCAAAAATACTTAGGTGCAAATATTTATTTTCTACTACCGGTCCCGACGGATAAATTTTTTTAACTAGGACCCGGACCCGGGTCTTGCAAGTCCGGATCCGAGACCAATTTTTGGACCTGTGAGGTCCCGGATCCGAGTCTAGATAGTGGAGAACCCGACCTGATAGGACCCGATACCAGCTCTAGTTTTTAGCAAATAAAAGACTTGTAGTCTAGCACTGGTAACGGGTCGGGTCGGGTCGGGTAGCTCAATACCCGGACCCGGATCCGGTCATTGACGGGTCCAAATACTGGACCCGGACCCAGACCCATGAAATTCGGGTCCGGGTCCGGTTCCCCACAAGAAATGTTACCCGTTCGCTGTGACAGTGTAAAAATTGTCTGAGGCCCAACCAGGGCCCAATACAATTCCTACTCAGAAAAGCAAAAATAACAACCTGGTTCGGCTCCGGATCACTTCAGGGTCGGCGCCGAACCTCGTGTTTGCCTTCACAGTGCCGGCCTCCTCGTACTGACGAGCCTCAGTATCCCCCGGAGTCCGATCCGGAGCAGTCCCTCAGGCCGTCCCCCCTCTCTGGCGGGGCAGAAGGATGACCTGGCGCAGCCTAGGCCCTCCGATTCCCCCCAGAGGCACAGAGGGCTCACGATGGGCCACGTCAGCTCCAAATACCGCCAAGGGTTTCGCCACGTCAGCCCTATACCACTCCTGGTATCGCCACGTCCGCCCTAAACCCCCTGGGCCTTCTGCCACGTCAGGCCCATGGGCTTTCGGATCCAAACCCGGCCCCCAAGTGGAACCAAACCCGGTTGGGATTCTCTATAAATACTAGACCCACACCCACCTTTTTGAGGTAATCAATCTTTTGCCACTTAAATATACCTAGTTATTGCTACTCTCTCACAGAGACTGACTAGAGCGTCGGAGGGTCCGCCACCGGGACAAACCCCGGTGTTTCAGGACCGTCTGCAGGTACACAAGACCTCGGATCCGACCCTTCCGATCCGAGCCCAACCTTCAACATCTTTCCGAGCTCATCGTAGGTCCCAGAAGGTCAACTGAAGGTCGGCAGACGAGCGGCAATCTCCTTCAATACAAATTGAGTTCGAACTCACACCTGGTGCTCCCACACGTTTCTCAGAAATAAACAGCATCAGGTTGGCGCCGTCTGTGGGAAGAGGCTGCTCCAGAAGCCGATCCGACCCAGACCCTCAAAGGCCATCGACAGCCGAATCCTCATGGCCTCCAAAGGCAAGGGGGCTGCTTCCTCCGTCAACCAACGGGACTCGCCCCCACCCACCAATAAAGCCAGGCCACGCCCGTCGAAACACAAGGCTCCCTCTCGGGAGTCCCAAGGGAGCGTCGGCCGGCCAGCCCAGCCCGACCTCCGGGGAATAATCCTCAACCGCAAGATTACCCGCAGCAGGAGAAGGGCCGCTTCCAACCCGGTCCCGAACCGCCCGAGGCCACCGCCCGAGGTACGCAGACCCGCGCTCAGCCGAGTCGGAAGACAACCCTCGGACCAACCAAACCGGGCCGAAAGAGCCCCCGTCACTCATAAGGAATTCCAAGACTTCCGAAAAGAAATGCTGGGAGCCCTCCGACGGGCCCCCAGGGAAGAAACCCTCCATTCCCAAACGGGGTCGGACGCCGAAGCCAGCGCGTCCCGCCCTTCAACGATCCAGCCGGAAGACGATGACGTACTCCTGAGACGCCTACAAGAAATGGAGGACCGCCTCGATCACATAGGGGACGGCGGCCAAAGAATGGCTCAGGGGTACAGACCTGTCCGTCCACCCTTCTCCGCCCCCATCCTCCAAGCGGAAATACCCCGGAATTTCCGACCCCCTCAATTCGAGACCTACGACGGCGAGGGAGATCCTGCTGATCACATGGAGGGTTTCAAAACCCTCATGATGATTCACAGCGCCTCGGATCCCCTGCTCTGCCGAGCCTTCCCCGCCACCCTTCGGGGCCCTGCTCGCGAGTGGTTCTCGAAACTCGCCCCCGGCTCCATTTACTCCTTCGACCAACTCGAGGGCAATTTTCTTGCCCATTTTGTCACTAGCCGGAAGGCCGAAAGGACCAGCGCCTCATTACTTGGGCTCAAACAGATAGAGGGGGAATCACTCAGAGTGTTCGTCCGGAGATTTACCGCTGAGGCAAGGTCGGTCTCCTCCCTCGACCCAGGCGTCGCTTCAGCGGCATTCCGACACAACGTCCGCCCCGGACAGCTGAAGGCCTCTCTGGCCAAGAGACCCCCCGTCGACTTCCCCGACCTCCTTAATAGGGTCGAGAAATACATTAGGGCAGAAGAGGCCCTTAACCCCGAAGATGCCAGGGATGCCACCGGGAAAGGAAAGCGGAAGACCGAGGAAGGCGAACCACCGAAGAAAGCTCCAAGGGACCCGGGGGCCATAAAGAAGGTCCCGCCAGTCCCCCGCTTCGAGAGGTACACTCCCCTGACGCATAACATCTCCGCCATCCTCTTGGAAATCGAAGACAAGGGCATTGTCCAACTACCCCCCCCGATCTAATAACAACAAGAATCGAGACCAGCGCTTTTACTGTCGCTTCCACAGAGATCACGGGCACGAAACCGACCAATGCCGAGCCCTGAAAGACGAAATTGAAGAACTCATTTCCAGAGGATACCTCCGAGAGTTTACCCGAGAAGGCCCACGGGATCGGCGAGACGCTAGGAACCGGAGGCAATCGCCTCCGAACCCTGCTCCAAACCAGTCCCAGAATCGGGACCCCGACTCCGAGGGAGCCGCGGATATCCCTTTCATCTTGCACTGTGTCCACGGAGGGCCGATGGGAGGTGAATCAAACACTTCCAAAAAAGCCTTCCTTCGAGAGGTGAACGCTGTCAAAGACAACCCCTCGCCCAAACTACAATCAAGGCCGGTCTCCTTCTCAGGGGAAGACCTTGAAGGTGTTCGCTTGCCCCACTGCGATGCTCTCGTCATCAACCTCCACATGGCTAATTGTGAGGTCCGCAGGATCCTCGTCGACAACGGTAGCTCGGTGAATATTCTTTTCCTCGAAGCCTTCGAAAATCTCAGGTTACCCCGAGGAAAACTCAAGCCAGCTGGGTACACCCTGCACGGATCTCGGCCGTCACCCCTCTCGCCCTGATCTCCCGTAGATCTGGCCACCATATCAAGGTCCATCAGATCCAAGAGAAGATCAGGGCGTCCCTGTCGTAATAGAAGGGATTGTTACCCTCGACGTTACCGCCGGGTCGACTCCTGTCAAGAGGACCGAATCCATGGACTTCATGGTGGTCAACGTCAAGGCGGCCTACAACGCCATACTTGGCCGACCTGGACTATGCTCCCTACAAGCGGTGCCTTCGGCTTACCATCTGAAGCTCAAGTTCCCCACCCCTCAAGGAGTCGGCATCGTCCGAGGCAGCCAAGAAGCAGCGCGATCATGCTACATGACCACCGTCGGTGGAGGTGTGTTCCCCCTCGACGCCGGACGAGCATAGACTATGGCCCGGCTATATGTAAATCTTTTTTTTGGTGTAAACCCTCGTTTGTAAAGGGCTGCCTTAGCGGCCCTCCCTACCTTATACTAAAAATATGCCTTTTCATCCGAACCCCAAATGTCTCGATAATCTCAATACGAGTCCGGACCGAAGGTTCTTCCTAAGGCCCCACTTCGATCCCTCGCGGAACGATGGAGCCAGACCTTGCCTCCGACATTTCGTACCGCATCGCTGGCCGGAGCGAGGAGGGAAAAGGATTCTTCTTTCATACCCCTTTATTTTTCGTTCCAAAGAGAAAAAATAAAACGAAAGAAAAACAAAGACCGTTACAAGACCGCTCCACTCTTCTCAAATCAGGTAGATCAGGGCCCCCCAGGCCCAACGAGGGACAAAGAGTACTTCGACCAAGCAACTAGGGGCCCCTCCCCTCGTTGTGATATTCCTTAGCCTCAGCCACAATCGACAGTCCAGCCACCGAACTCTGGGCGTCATCCGGTCGCGCCCACTGCAACAGCAGCAACGCAGAGGGAACCCCCTCCGCCTGTCGACCCAAGGAGGAAGAGAACGAGGCTCCCAACATCGCCCTGTAACGAGGCATCTCCATCTCCTTCTCCACAAAGACGTCGCGAGGTAACCCCCCAGGAGAGGACCTCGGCTCCAAGGTACTTAGCCCGGCTCGTCTAATGTCCGTACCGCCGAGCTCCCGATCCCACATCGCTCTTCTCAATCGGCACGCCTCCACACTCAAGACGGCGGACTTATTCCGATAAAAGTTACAAGCTTCATCAGTGTCCCGAGCCCCCCTTCGGTGACGAGCCAGCGCGGCTTCCAGGACCTTAACCTTACTCCGGAGTCGCGCCACATAGAAACTACGGGAGTCCCCTTCAGGGAGGAGAGCCGCGACCTACAAGATAACCAACCAACTCAACACACATTCTCAAGAAGATTCAGAAATGTCCGAGGTCAAACCAACCGGCCGGTCAAAAAACTTTTCTTGCCACTATAAATCCAAGTGTTTCTTACAAAAAATGCGGTGGCCAGTCCGCGGGAGGCAAACACAATCGAGGGAGAGAAAAAGAAAGATAAAAATTACACAACTCATTGACCCACCTCCGCGCCGACGGACGGATCCACGGGAGCGTCGGCCGAGGGGTCGACGGCGGGCCCTTCTTCACCCGGAGTCTTCGACGTCCCCTCGATCTCCATATCATACTCAAAATTGGACAGATCGAGGGCCGGGAAGAAGTGCCTCACGTGGCTGAGGGCCCTCTCATAGCTCTTGTCCTGGGCCGCGATCACCATCTGCTGGCCCGTGTGCAACACCTCCTTCGCCTCCTTGGTGAACTTCGTCTTCAGGGAGGCCATCTTCTTCTCCCACTCCACATCCTTGGCCTTGAGCTGGAGCTCCAGCTGCTGCTCTCTCTTATGCGAACCCTCGAGTTCGATTCGCATCTCCTTCATCTCCAGCTCGCTCTTTTCCGCTCGAGCTCGCTCTTGAGCCAGGGACGCCTCGTACAGGTTCTTGATGTTGGCCCCCTGTATACAAGCCTACAACCAACGACAGACAAAGATGAGGCCTCGGCACGTAAATCAACAAAGAGGGACAGAGTCGACAGACTTACCTGCACAGTGGCCTGTGCCAGGCGGGCGAACGCCGCCTCTACGGGCTCGCCCTCCATCGCCTTGCGATCGCGAGGGGTCGCCAGCTTTTCCACCACTTCGACGGCTTGGGCCTCCTCTGTCAGGCGGTCCCCCATCAGAACCGACCAGTCAGGAGCCCACCGCTGCCGCAACAGCTCCACCACCGGATCCTCTTCCTCGGTCTCGACCCAGGGACCTTTCCCCTTGTCGAGAACAGGGGCCCCCGCTCGGCCCTGACCCTTCGAAGAAGCCACGCCCTTGCTCGTCTCGGAGCGACCCCTCTTGGTCCTCGGCTCGAGTTGAACTTCCGAGATAACAAGGGGCAGCTCCCTCGACCTCTTCGCCGCCTCCGCCTTCTTCTTCTCGGCATTTTCCTTCTTCATGGCCAGCCGCCTTGTCTGGATCGATGCCTCATCCATACCTGCAGAAAAAACCATTAAGAGCAATGAGCAAGAAAGCAAGAAAGGACCCAGAGGAAAGGAACAACTACATACGCATAACAGCTGGGCTCAGTCCAGCGCTCGCCAGGGTGATCTCCGTCACCTCCGTCCAATCAATACTAGGTGACTGGCGGAGGTGCTCGACAAACCCCCATTCATCTGCCGACAGATCCCCCTGCCTCGGCGGTGGGTGGCTCGGCTTGGAGTGGTTCCATCGAGTAGGAATGTCCCATGGCTCTTCACTCCGGATCACCAAATACTTCTCCTTCCATCCCTTGATGGAATCTGGGTGGTGGCGAACGACCTTCCCCCCACTCCGGGGAGAGATATAGTATACACCCTCGGCCGACGGATTGACCATCAACATTGCACGGAACACGTTCAGCCGCAGGGGTACTTGCTGCTCCTCGCACATCAGCATAAAGCAGATGATCTGCTTCCAAGAGTTCGGCCCGTACTGCATGGGCGCCAAGGAGGCCCAGTTCAACACGTCCCTAATGAACGGGTGGATTGGCAACCTCAGGCCAGAGATAAAAGCGTCCACTGGGAAGACACAATACCAAGCTGATAAGGGATCGGTGGGACGCAGAGTAGGGCTCGGCATCAGCAGTTCGTGACCAGGCCCTATATGATACGCCAGCTGCAGAACCTCCAAATCCCCGCCCTCCAAAACGGTCGAGATCGCGTCCATCATCACCCTCCCCCGGCTCGGCGAAGAGGGTTGCACTCCGAAGAGCTCCTGGTCAGAAAGATCGTCGGGATACTGACGGAAATGCTTCGGCTGAACAGGCGAACCAGTCATCAAATTACGGAAAACAGGCGCCTTGCTCGAACCGCCGGTCCTCGACCCCGTTTTTCCTGGGGCCCTCTTCTCCTTCTTAACTCGCTCCGACGGTCCTCGACCCTGAGCGGTGGATCTCCTCACTATATTACCCTCGCCCCTCTCCTCATCGGAAGACAGCTCCAGCACGCGAATGCCGTCCGAACCCTCGCCGGTTCCCTCCGACCCACTACTCTCCACCACAAAGGGACGTCGAGTACGCGACGCCCTCGACTTGTGTACCGCTTCCCCCTCACCTACTGAGTCCTCCAAAGAAACCGAGCCAGTATGGCCCACAACGGGCACCGACCCCTCCTCGAGCATGGGCTCTTCCCACGACGTCGACGGAGAGTCAGGCTTTACTTCCCCCCTGGACGACGACGCCGACGAACCGGACTGAGCCCTATCCATCTGTGCCTAAAGATAAAACAAACTTACCAAACTAACCTGGGACCGCTTCGGGAGGGCGAGCCGAGTACGGCAAACGGCAAGAACAATCGCTGAAGGGTTGGGAGATTTTTTGAAGAAAAAAGCGGCAAGATTGAAGTGGGCGAAAGGGAAAAAGGGGGAATACTTATATAAGGGAAGAACGGCTCCTCGACTTCCGCGAATACTGTTCACTGATTGACGCACAACTACCGCCTGGAAAATCGCGCCGCGTCCTCGAAACCTGTGCGGGGGACGTCATCAGACGCCAGACTGACGGCCTAACTCTGGGGTCGGGTCGGGTGGGATACACGACGGAGAAAACATTTTTTTTAAGTTTAAGGCGCCGTCATATGACAGACGCCCTGGGCTCCAGCGTCCGACCAGTTCCCCTCTCACCCTCGAGCAGCCCGGGACTTACAGCCTCAGCAGCCGAAACCCCGAACTGTTCGAGGGTGGAACAGAAACCGCCATCGCCTACAGCCCTATCAAGACGGACTGACCGACCCCCGACGGGAGGTAGCCCCCCCCCCATCCGAGGCCCTTCAGCCCCAAGGCCGGTATACGGTGGGTGCGTCTTTTCGTCTGGATCTCTCCCGGGCCAAACCTCCATGACAGGGCAGTCTGACCCGAAAAGGGATCCAGACGGCAAAACCACCACTAAACCGAAGCTCCTCTTCCCACAGCACGGATCTCGGCCGTCACCCCTCTCGCCCTGATCTCCCGTAGATCTGGCCACCATATCAAGGTCCATCAGATCCAAGAGAAGATCAGGGCGGCAGAGTAACCACCTCTCCGACGCTGCTAGGGTCGAAAATATTAGCCAAAGACAGGCGTCCGCCGAAGCAGACACCTCTGAGAGCCAATGGGCCACCCCTGTTTTGATCATACCTACAATGGAGGGGAGAGGTATTTATAACCTCCCCCAGGGACTAACCGTTGAGGCGCAGGGAAGGTCAATCAACGGAAAACCATGCACCATCTACATTTATTAGGCGGCGCCATTAAATGCCCCTAGGAAATTGGACCATCACACCGTTCTCGGAGAGCCTTCAATACTCCACACGAATGGTGGGATATCCCCGCTCAATCACTCTGGGGCGCCAACCGATCACCATCCCCCTTGTTAGCCCGAAATCCCTCGGCCAGCTCGGGGTCAGGTATAGCACCAGGGTAGTCTTCTCAGGAAGGCTTCACGGCTCGCCATCGCCCTTGCCTTCCAGTAATCCCTCGCCAAGCTCGAGGTTAGGTCTGGCACCAGGGAGGTCTTCTCAGGAAGGCCAACGGCTCGCCACCCCCCTTGTTGGCCCATAATCCCTCGATCAGCTCGAGGTCGGATCCAGCACCAGGGGAGTCTTCTCAGGAAGGCTTCACGGCTCGCCATCGCCCTTGCCTTCCAGTAATCCCTCGCCAAGCTCGAGGTCAGGTCTGGCACCAGGGAGGTCTTCTCAGGAAGGCCAACGGCTCGCCACCCCCCTTGTTGGCCCATAATCCCTCGAACAGCTCGAGGTCGGGTCCGGCACCAGGGGAGTCTTCTCAGGAAGGCTTCACGGCTCGCCATCGCCCTTGCCTTCCAGTAATCCCTCGCCAAGCTCGAGGTCAGGTCTGGCACCAGGGGGGTCTTCTCAGGAAGGCCAACGGCTCGCCACCCCCCTTGTTGGCCCATAATCCCTCGATCAGCTCGAGGTCGGGTCCGGCACCAGGGGAGTCTTCTCAGGAAGGCTTCACGGCTCGCCATCGCCCTTGCCTTCCAGTAATCCCTCGCCAAGCTCGAGGTCAGGTCTGGCACCAGGGTGGTCTTCTCAGGAAGGCCAACGGCTCGCCACCCCCCTTGTTGGCCCATAATCCCTCGACCGGCTCGGGGTCGGGTCTGGCACCAGGGTACTCTTCTCACGAAGATCCAGTGACTCACCATCTCATTTCTACAAACATGAGCACTCCTCCACGGCTAGCTCCCGCACCCCCTGCAGGAGTGGGGGGCTTGTGTGACAGTGTAAAAATGGCCTGAGGCCCAACCAGGGCCCAATACAATTCCTACTCAGAAAAGCAAAAATAACAACCTGGTTCGGCTCCGGATCACTTCAGGGTCGGCGCCGAACCTCGTGTTTGCCCTCACAGTGCCGGCCTCCTCGTACTGACGAGCCTCAGTATCCCCCGGAGTCCGATCCGGAGCAGTCCCTCAGGCCGTCCCCCCTCTCTGGCGGGGCAGAAGGATGACCTGGCGCAGCCTAGGCCCTCCGATTCCCCCCAGAGGCACAGAGGGCTCACGATGGGCCACGTCAGCTCCAAATACCGCCAAGGGTTTCGCCACGTCAGCCCTATACCACTCCTGGTATCGCCACGTCCGCCCTAAACCCCCTGGGCCTTCTGCCACGTCAGGCCCATGGGCTTTCGGATCCAAACCCGGCCCCCAAGTGGAACCAAACCCGGTTGGGATTCTCTATAAATACTAGACCCACACCCACCTTTTTGAGGTAATCAATCTTTTGCCACTTAAATATACCTAGTTATTGCTACTCTCTCACAGAGACTGACTAGAGCGTCGGAGGGTCCGCCACCGGGACAAACCCCGGTGTTTCAGGACCGTCTGCAGGTACACAAGACCTCGGATCCGACCCTTCCGATCCGAGCCCAACCTTCAACATCTTTCCGAGCTCATCGTAGGTCCCAGAAGGTCAACTGAAGGTCGGCAGACGAGCGGCAATCTCCTTCAATACAAATTGAGTTCGAACTCACACCTGGTGCTCCCACACGTTTCTCAGAAATAAACAGCATCATTCGCTTTCGGGTCCGAGTCCGGGTCCGGGTCCGGGTCCTATTTCTAATCACTGGTCCGATTCGGTTCCGGGTCTTTAAAGCATAACACAATATTACATAATACGACTCGTCACTGTCATAATCAGTAAGTGTCACTCACTGACTCAAAATTAGTCACGTAAAGAGGTAAAGATTAATCAGTGAGTGCCAGTGGCACCTGCCTTCTCTCTGATATACAATCAAAATGATATGTATTGGATACTTGAGCGACTAATTTTATTCTCAAACAGTTCTCATTTAATAGGGTGAAACTAATTTGGCTCTCTGTTGCTTCACAAATGTAATTTTGGCATTCATTGCACAAGCAGTTTCTTTCGTTTCATATTAGAAGTGCATGGTTTTGAAATTCTATTAGAATAACAACTTGTCTATTTCAGATATCATCTGTACAGATTCTCAAACTAATAAATCTATTCCTTATGCTTATTGCACTTTGCACTGCCTACTTGAAAGCAGAATAAGTTTTGCACCTCAATAAATCTTAGGATTACATCAGTATAGTTGGTTAACATATTTGGTACCAGAGCATTTATGGTTCGAAGTTATATTATTCCCCTCTACATCATTTATATACTAAAGTATCTAAACGGGGCTCATGGGTTAATTGTAAGTAAGCCCCCAATTTAGGTAGATTTGGCAAATAATTGGTGAGCAGAAACTATAAGATTTCGTTTTCCTTAAAAGATTTTGGGAGCGCAGGATGTTGAAAAAATAAACTTTAAGATGGTTATTTGTGCTACTTAAAATTAGGGGTACCGATTTTGATATACTGACTAATTTATGAGTCAGTGATTGGCAATCTACTTTTGATATACTGAGTGGCACTGGTAACGGGTAACGGGTCGGGTCCGGGTCGGGTCCGCTTCGTTTTTTGATTAATTCTCTATTCCGGGTCCGGGTCCGGGTCGGTTCCATTTTTGGGACCCAGACCCGACCCGAAATTTCAACGGGTAGTTATTTAGGACCCATACTCTACTCAAATTAGATCGGGTCGGTTCCGGTTCAACGCCGGATCCGGGTCGGGTCCGGATCGGGTCCGGATTTCGGGTTTTAGTACCAATGCTATTGTAGTCACCCTCGTAAATTGTTATTTCCATTTTAGCCTTTCAATCCACTCCAAAAGTGATCCAAAGTGGTCAATTTAAGAACTAATACAACAATATGAATTCTAATTTAACAAACTAATTTTGGAGGAAAAAAAATTCCTAAGTAGGATAGTCTAAAAGAGAATAAACTGCGGGTGCATAAGTACTATTTTTTGAGAATGACACACTTATGCACAAAGAGTTTTTCTCGGAAGTTGGCTAGTTGATCAGAGTTTTCGTGATATTCCAATTGAGACTTTGACCCATTAATGTGAATTATTGTAGTACCTTAGAGGTGTGATTCTTTTTAATAATGCTACACTCGCAAAAAAAAATTCACCATCTTTTTTTTGCAACATTACGTGCAATAATATTATTGAAGGTTATTATAGAATATGTAGTAGAAATCTTCAATAATATAATGCCACATAATATTGTAAAGAAAAAAATTATATAAGAGATTGTGGGTGTAGCATTACTCGCTTCTTTTTGCAAGTAGGAAGCTGGGTGGTTTGTTTCTGGGATGGTGCAAGAATTATTCAAGAGATGAGGTAACAAGAAGAGTAATGGAAAAGTGTATATTCCTAACCTACGCTCTATCTATTCATTGTATTTCTTCCAAGTTCTATCAATGCATGCGAAGAAGGAAGATGAAGACGATATTAGGGGTTCTTTCTAATGGAAATGAACGTGAGCTTTCTTGAGAAATTGAGTAAATCACAAAATCTATATCATCATTATTTTGCTTCTCCTTGAATCAATGTACATCATCATAATGCCTTATTTGTTCTTAAAGCATTCACCATCGTTTGCTAAAAACCCAAAAAATAGCATTATATCTATATATTATATTAATAGGATAGAGAATGTACCTACTCACTCCTTTATACGTTTTGAAATAGAGAAAAGTTAGCAAAAGTAAGAATTCACACATACCTTAACACGTGCACACACTCAGTCACCATCTCCACTGAATTTTTGACCGTCCGTTCGTTCAGATGCGCGAAAACATACGTAATCGAGGCTCCCGATCGCGCTACGTCGTCACCCAATTACGCATGTTCAATTCACTTAGCGGGCAAACCCATAACGTGATCAACGTCCCATGTCGCGCCATGTCACCACATCATCCTGACACCTTATTCCACTCAGCATGCGAGCACAGGCTCGATGGGCAATCCAGATTGTTCCAAAAATCGTGTCAGCTCGATAAATTAATAAAAAAAACAGAAAATGATTTAAAATTCTGAAATTAAATTAAAATTCCAAAAATTATTATTACATGCGGAAAATTAATTAGAATTTCAAAAAAATTAATTAAAATTTTGGAATCTTTACAATATAGTATGCTAAACCACTTTTGTCTGTAATTTTTCTCATTTTTCCATTTTAAAATTAAAAAAAAAGACAAATGTAGTAGATAACTCCCCACTCTTGCTCCATCCAAATTGGAATTGAAATTTTCATTATTACATAGATGTTATTAGATGAATTTTGCACAGAAAAATTTAATCACTACATATTATATTATATTATATAAGTTTGTGCAATATTGCACAAGGGTACACTAGTTTGAGATTGAAAAAACTCCACTATCATTGGCTGAAAACTGAAAATTTAGAATATGAGTGAACAATCGATTTATAAAGTTAGTAACTGCGTTAGACGCATACAAAATATAGAAGTTGACGGAGGATCAAACTCCATTTGTTTAATTAATATTTTTTTAATATAGTCGTCCGCAATCTCTTTCGTAAATTTTTTCCCTAAAAATTACAGAAATGCCACTCAAATAATTACTAAAATGCCATCATTTAAAAAAAAAATCCAAATATGTCGGAGAAAAGATCAAGCTCCGTCTGACAACTTATTCCTTTATTTTGCTTTCAAATATTACGAAAGAGTCATTCATTATTTACGAAAATGTCATTTTCTTGATTTTTTTAAAAAAAAGTTACACGGATCATCATCTTCCGTCTTTTTTTTTTTATTCCAAGTTTAGCATCAATGATTTTTGCGCTCGACTCCAATTGCTAAATACTAAATGTTATATATAGAACTTTTAGCACAAACGATAGTAGATGCTCTTAAGGTTATATTCTTCATCTCTTTGTAATCAATTTTCTTAAAATCCTTTTCCACCAATTCCAGGGACCAACCAAGTCAACACAGTTCCTTGTTCATTCGAATTTCTCTTCTTTAAATTCCATGTTATCTTAGGTACCCTTTTTACTACCATTTACACAGTGTACGTTGCCCCTTTGACAATTCCATGTCCTACAAATTAGTCCTCCTTTTTTCTAACAACAGACTATCTTTACATGCTTTGTAATATGGTGTGAATTTTTTTCAAGCTGTATTCCATGTCATTAATTTTCTGCAAATAGTAATTTGTCATCAGTATATTTTACAGATACTGGCCTTCATATTGTTTTCTCTTTCTTACCCCGTCTACAAATCTCTAATATTATAATGGGAGAGTTGGGGTTGTCATTTGTCAAGTCCGTGCGTTGCACGTGTAATTCCAACTCTCCCATTAATTACAACAAAAACAAAAAAATAAAAAAAATTACCTATTTAAAATGTGCAACGCATGTGCAAAACAATTTTATAATATTTTTTTACATCAAACATGCACATATGTTGCACGTACAACTTAAATTCTACTTATAAACACGTGCATTGCACATGCAAATTGTAGTTTTTCCTTCAAAATATTTTTTTCAATTGCGTGCAATGCACGTCCAACTCCAAAACTATTTCTTAACACGTATATCGTACGTGAAAATTTTCAAACTCTTATCAAAACGTACATCGCACGCGAAAAAATACCAGTCCAAGCTAACCATACAGCACTCACTAATTCTCTGTAATCTAGTTCACACCATAACTGCAGAAAGTTTGGTTTTTTTTTTTTTTTTTTTTGGTTGTTGTTGTTGTTGTGAAAAAAAATTGGAATATGCCCACCTATTTCATCTGCATCTTCCAGCTCTTCAATCATTTTTTTGAGTTTCTTAATTCCTTTTCACTTTGCACACTGTTATTGTAACACTTTCTGTCACTCTGTCGTCCTAATGTTTTGGTCCTGATATTTCTACATTTGAAGAGTTCCACTGTGCCTTCCTCAAGTGTTGCATGTATTAATTGGATACATTTGATTTGTATTAATACTTTAACTGGCCATATCATATTTAATGTAGACGATCTTCTCACTCAATTGCAGCAACTTCAATGCGACTTTACCTGGGAGGCACTATAGTTGTCCTTCACTTGGAGGCATAAAGGTCGTGATATAAAACTAATCCTAAAATAAAGAATTTTCAAGAGTCTTAACGAGTTAATTTTACCAGCACGTTATGCAGATTAAAGTTAGAAATTTTAAACAATTAATTGGTTTGATGGATTTTCAAGAACTGAATCACGTTTAACAATCCCAATTAATAATTCAACTCTACAATCAAAAATGAAATTCCTAAGCGTTCTTAGCAAGTAAAAGATTCAATATTGATTCGTACTCTAATCAAACAAGTGGAACACTCAATCTCAATATTTGTGGTCGACAGTTAAATTAAATAATATAATAGAGATGATAAATGGTATCACAAATAAATGAGTATTCGAAAGAATTTACCGGGTTTGAAGAAAGTGTCGCGATTGCACGAAGAGATGAGGTCTGTTGCTGCTGGATTGGCGTGGGTGGCAGGACAACGACGACAGGAGGTTGCGACGGGCGGTGCGAGGGCGGTGCGGTAGTCGGAGGTGGAAGGGTGGCTGCCGTCGTTGTGGTTGCTGCTATCGACGGAAGGAGAAGGGAGAGGAGCTCTGGCGTCGGGATGAGGGCAGGTCGGCAGCGACGGGGGTCGCGGCAACGGAGGCACAGGGCGGCGGCGCTGGAAGGGGCGGCGCGACGAGGGAGTTGCCGGCAGGAGTAATGGGTCTGGATTGAGGGAAAGAGACGATGGAGAGAGAGAAGGGGAATTAGGGATTAGGGTTTTTTTGTATTGGATTTAGGGGATTTTGGAGATTAGGGTTTGGGTTTATTTGGGGATTTTTTTTTTTTTTTTTTGTTTATAATTTGGGGTAGATTTTAAAGTTAATCATTAACCCTAAACTTGTATAAGGATTTATCATAAACCCTAATAAATTGGATCTCAATTGTATCACACAAATGATAGAAGAAGAGTAAAACTAACAACACAATAAATTTTTAATCAAGAATGGCATATCTTTCTCATTAATCTCAGGACCTATAAATAGGCTTAAAACAAATCTTGATACAAATCTCAAAAGATTCTAAAAATCTCAAAAATATTCTAATGCAAAAAAGAAAGATTACATATGGCTATAATTGCCAAAATAAATATAGTACTGAAACAAAATACTAAATTAAATAGAATTGATGTCCTCATCATTCTCTCCGGGTGGGAGAGAGCTCGACCCAGTCGAGTCAAAACAAGTGATCCTGTCATGGTGCTCCAAAAGATCTGGATCCAGTTGCGAGAGCTCCTTACGATCACTACAAGTGTCATCCGACTTTAGCCTATTCTTCCACCTCACCAAATACTTGTGCATACCACTATCTCTTATAGAGATTATCTGATCATCTAAAATATTATTCAATTCTTCTGTCGGTGGGTAAATAGTATCAGGTAGCGGGGTAAATGTGGGAATCTCACCATTAGGCTGCAGGGTAGGCTCATCTATAAGAAAATTTCTAGGGTTGAATTTTGAGTCTTCACAAAGTACTAGATCCTCAATATTGAAAGTCTTACTTATGTCAAAATCTTCAGGAAGGTCAACGACATAGGTTTTATCATTGACTGTATGAAGAATCTTAAATGGGCCTCCAGCACGTATGTTCAAGTTCTTAACGGGTCCAACAGAAAACCGTTCCGGATGAATCCGAACCATCACCTCGTCACCAATATCAAAAGTTATAAATTTCCTTCTAGTATCTGCTATTAACTTGTAGTTAAAATTATTCTCATTAAGTTCCTTGGAAATTTCTCTATGCAAGTCATGAATGTGATATGCAAATGTGGGTGCAGACTCTGTGACTCTAGGATGTTCTAACACATGGATAAAATCTATAGGCTGCCAAGTGACTTGGGATGGGATGGGTGACTCAGGTACACTCAATGGAGGTGACTGGACAGACTGAAAATAATTGAGGGACTGGTCATCCTCTTTTTCATCAAAGTCATCACTTACATTAGGTTCATAGGTAAACTCAGTGTCGGGCTCATCAGCGATGACTGCGGTACCCTCTACTATATTGATCCTACTTGGGCTGGGGCAGTTGCCAGCAATATGGTCGTATCCCTTACATTTATAGCACTTAGTGAGAGGATCAATCTTAGATTAGTCTCTTTCAGTGTTCTTACCCGTGTTATCATTTCTAAGTGGATAGAAATTTGAAGTATGTTTGTTTGGATAAGACTTGTTAGGATACTGAGGAGAGGAGTGCTCAGGTATAGAGGGATCAGGAGGATTCATTCTAGAGGAATGATCCATCGAATCGCTGGACTTGTAATGAGAACTTGCTTTAAGAGAATCCATATCGAGGACAAGAGCATAAGCTACCGCTAATAAGTCCACATTTCTATGAATTAGCTCGTTCCTTAGATCGGCTCGTAATCCAGCCCTGAACCTAGAGAGAGTTTGTTTTTCACTATCTTTACCTAAAGCATTGCACCGAATAAGGAAGTCATTAAATTTGTCAACATATTCCTGTGTGGATTTACTTCCTTGATAAAGTTGGTTTCACGAATCTAGCAATCGGGTGTGGAACGATAACGATACATATCTCGTAGTGAGCTTCTCTTTCATAGCTTTCCAAGTGGCTATGGGTGCCAGGTCTCGGCCTCTGCGGGCATGTTCAAGATTGGTCCAGTGTTGTTGAGCTTTACCCGTCAATTTCATAGTGGCAAATTTAACATTCAGGACTTCGCTCATGTCAAACCACACAAAGTAGTGGTCCATGGCATATATCCAATCGAGGTAAGCTTGGGGTTCCATGTTGCCTTCAAAATGGGGAACGCCAGCCTTAACGTTCTTCTTATATTGTTCGTCAGGGTCATGTTCTTGACGTCGATCGTCACGAACATTCTCTTGAGGGACCTGACGATTGGCATGAAGCTCAGGGACAATGGTTTGATTTAACTCCACTTTCTCAAGCCTCTGATTGATATTGGCAAGAGTTGCTTGAATGGCAGTAAGGGTAGCGGAGATATCAGAGTTGTCCATTTCAGGTCGGAAAAGTCTAGGGTTCCTAATTGGGTGATTTGCAAGGAATAAGAAAGGCTCTTCAGGATCTGTGATGGTGCTGCAAAGACGCATTCACCAAAAGTGGAAACTAGGGGTTGTGTGTGTCCTTAATTTTTTTTATTTTAAATGAATTTGAAATGACCTAAAATAAAGAAAGAAAAATAAAAGACTACGCAATCCTAAATGAATGCAAAATTGATGCCTACGATGCAAGAACTATGGTTTTAAAATCTTGGCTCTGATACCAAAATGATGTAAAACTAACCCTAAAATAGAGAATTTTCAAGAGTCTTAACGGGTTAATTTTACCAACACGTTATGCGGATTAAAGTTAGAAATTTTAAACAGTTAATTGGTTTGATGGATTTTCAAGAACTGAATCACATTTAACAATCCCAATTAATAATTCAACTCTACAATTAATAATGAAATTCCTAAGCGTTCTTAGCAAGTAAAAGATTCGATATTGATTCGTACTCTAATCAAGCAAGTGGAACACTCAATCTCAATATTTGTGGTCGACAGTTAAATTAAATAATATAATAGAGATGATAGATGGTATCACAAATAAATGAGTATTGAAAAGAATTTACCGGGTTCGAAGAAAGTATCGCGATTGCACGAAGAGATGAGGTCTGTTGCTGCTAGATTGGCGTGGGTGGCAGGGCGACAACGACAGGAGGTTGTGACGGGCGGTGCGAGGGCGGCGCGGTAGTCGGAGGTGGACGGGTGGTTGCCGTCGCTGTGGTTGCTGCTGTCGACGGAAGGAGAAGGGAGAGGAGCTCCGGCGTCGAGATGAGCGCAGGGTGGCAGCGACGGGGGTCGCGGCAGCGGCGGCACTGGAAGGGGCGGCGCGACGAGGGAGTCGCCGGCGGGAGTAATGGGTCTGGATTGAGGGAAAGAGACGATGGAGAGAGAGAAGGGGAATTAGGGATTAGGGTTTTTTTGTATTGGATTTGGGGGATTTTGGAGATTAGGGTTTGGGTTTATTTGGGAAATTGTTTTTTTTTTATTTTTTTATATTTGGGTTAGATTTTAAAGTTAATCATTAACCCTAAAATTGTATTAGGATTTATCACAAACCCTAATAAATTGGATCTCAATTGTATCACACAAAGGAGAGAAGAAGAGTAAAACTCAACATAATAAATTTTTAATCAAGAATGACATATCTTTCTCATTAATCCCAGGGCCTATAAATAGGATCAAAACAAATCTTGATATAAATCTCAAAAGATTCTAAAAATCTCAAAAATATTCCAATGCAAAAAAGAAAGATTACATATGGCTATAATTGCCAAAACAAATATAGTACTGAAATAAAATACTAAATTAAATAAAATTGATGTCCTCATCAGGTCGGTTAGCTCTATTACCTGCAGTGGTGAATACTAAACAATAGTTCTTTTTTTTATCAAACAGAACATGATTTACTGTCCGAAAATTTTTTAAAAAAAATAAATTGAAAGACGGCAGATGTTCTTCCATCTGATAAAAAAAAAGGTTTGTGAAGGACGGGATATCATCTCCTGTCCAACACATTTGGGCTTTTTTTTTAATTTCCTCAAACGACATATGTTCTGCCGTCTTGCCATTTTTTGTTTTTTTTTTCAAACGGCATATCATTTGCCGTCCGCTCAATATATTTTCTCAGACGGCATATCATCTTTTGATTTCTATAATATGCATAATACCAATTTCGCTGCCAAATATAGAAGTCTACTGTTCATCTCAAACCCAAAAAAAGATAAATAGACGACGACTAGAGCGGTTTTATCCATTTTTTGGATATATAGCCAACGACGCAGATGCTTTAAACAACTAGTAATAGAACTGATAGAGAAAGACACCAGCATTAGCCAAACAGAGAATGACGCCAGCTTGGTAGCTCTAATACTGAATTCGTGTTGAGTTTGTGTTGCAGTAAAATTGTATGCGTTTGATTGTCTATGATGCAAAAGATAATTGACTGCAGACTACTGCTACAAGTGGCTAATGAAATTCGTGCTAGTAATTTTTCTTCTCTTTTCACAGCGGCGGTAAAATCAAATCTAATTTTGTTTACGGGATTCAAATTCCTTCATACCATGAGATTTTGATTTGAATGGCGTACTATTCTTTTCTAGAATCGAAGATAAGAGTTATGCCAAACAGAGGATTCTGGATACAGTATGATTCTTCCATCCAGATTACTATGTACCAAATGCCATGAGTTGTCCGTTTTTCTCAGTTACTTACAAGCTTTTGTGCAATTGTCCTTGCGAAGTTCAAGGATCAAGGAAATAAATCAACTTGTCGTTTTTTTTTCACAACTTGCCATCTTTTCTGCAGATGAACTTCTCACTTTTCTTAAGTGCCGAAAGAAAAGAACAAGATGTAACGACATACATCGTCGTTTGAGTCATATAAATCCCTCAATTTCTAAATTTTCGCACAATTGGCTTCTCTCACCATATTGATAACAAGTAAAGCCGCTTGGATTTTTATCTAGCAACCATGCACTAAATTGTATAGTAACAAAGTTCGCAAATAATTTACGAATTTGGCCATTTAAAAATTCATCTGCCCAAATTAATTTGCGATTTAATCACTGATTTCTGTTTAAATCACGCAATTCACGAATTATTCGCGAAGGAAATTATTCACAAATAATTTGTGAATTAAAAGAATTAATCCCTAAGTTTATTACTATTTTTTTATATTTATAGATTTAAATATATATTTACTTATGTGATAGGTATTGAAATGCATTAAATTTTATATTTCTTTCTTTCCGATTTTTTTGCTGAGTATTTCCTGAATTTACTGGATTTTTGCCGAATTCCGAATATTAAATCTTGATCAATTATTTCCGAACCCCAAATTTGTGACTATGCTAAATTGTGGTTCAACACTTCTCGTTTTCACCAGATAATAGGATTAATCAGCAGTTTTTGAAGTTAGCTAAGTGGATCCTTCACCCGTTGGGAATTGAAGTCGTCAAAAGTTTGAAGTTGCAAATCAGCCGACGATGCAATCTTGATATTTCTTATTTTGATATGATAAAATCAAATTTGAGTCAAGTTCATATGTTACGCTCTATTTTAATTGAGCGCATATTGAGAATATCGGAATTTGTGCACGCATCTTAAAGCAATATATGTATGGTCTTCGCACTGCGTGTTATAAATAGATAATGAATGATATTTGACTCTGGTGAAATCTGAAATTTTTTTCTTCTATATACCACTTTTCGAAGCTATTTGCACATAAAGGATATTTGTCAAAGCATTTGTGCTCGTGAACTTAACAACTAAATTAGTCATTCCCAACGGCGAGTTTAGTTATTTCGTGCTCGTCGTTGGAACACGGCGAGTATAGCTTTTTTTGTGAAAAACTTTTCTAATGGCGAGTTTGATTCAAAATTTTCAGTGAAGACTCGCTGTTTCCAACAACGATGATATTTATAATAGATTCGCTGTTGGGAGCGGCGAGTTTTTTTCTTTTTCTTTGAAGACTCGTTGTTCCCAACGACGAGGATATTTACACTACACTCGCTGTTGGGAACGGCGAGTTTTTTTTAAAAAAAAATTAAGATTCACCGTTCCCAACGGCGATGACATTTACACTAGACTAGTTGTTGGTAACGATGGATTTAGTTCACAAAAAAATTGTATGAAGTTTTTTTCGAAAATTCACTAAGTCCAACAGAGTGTTTCACTATCTGTGAAATTTCCTACATCCTCGCTGTTTCCAACAGGGAGTCTAGTATAAATGTCATCGTCGTTAGGAACGACGAGTCTTCATTGAAAATTTTAAACTAAACTCGCTATTCCCAACATCGAGTCTAGTGTAAATGTCATCGTCATTGGGAACCGTGAGTCTTCATTGAAAATTTTGAACTGAACTCACCATTGGGAACAGCGTGGTTCTAAAAAAATTAGCACTAAACTCGTTGTGCCCCAACAACGAGAATGAAACGTCGTTGGGAATGACAAGTTTAGTTGTTGAGTCCACGAGCACAAATATTTTGATAACTGTCCTCTTTCTGCAAATAGTTTCGAAAATTGTCATATTTTTTTAAAAAAAAAATCGTGAAATCTTTTATTGGTGTAATTATGTCTTTTATAACTAAACTTGTTAAATTAAATTTTTAGAGTTTGTTTTGCAAGTATCAAGTGCTCTAAGTCTGTATGAGGACTGATTCTAATAAGTAGTTTGTTTACAAGTAAGCGACGGAAAAAAGAAACACAGATGGAGATTTTAGCCAAACCATTGGTTTGTTTGTAAGTAAGTGTTAAATCCACCGCTTCCAAATATGATGTCATCATTTAGGTAGAGTAAAAGAATGGAGGATTTCGTTTCCTCTAAAAAAAAACATTGATT
The DNA here is from genome assembly GCA_017893485.1 of Hemerocallis citrina. NCBI lineage: Eukaryota > Viridiplantae > Streptophyta > Magnoliopsida > Asparagales > Asphodelaceae > Hemerocallis > Hemerocallis citrina. The sequence goes on along the minus strand of CM030361.1, from coordinate 18,675,725 downwards.
TATGAGGAAGATGACTATAGTAACTAGAATACACATTAATCTTTCTTCTATCATATCTACCATGTTGGATCAATTGGATATATAAGTGGGTCTACATTTTGATTATTTTATTAATTTTTAGTTATCTTCCTTTACTTTAGTACAAATTTTGCCAAAAAATAGTTTTTTCTAAAAGGTGTCACTACTTACAAACAAATATGGAAAAAAATTGCTAAATTTCTCAATTTACAAGAAAATCTTTGAATCCAAAAAATTACTCCGTGTTACATACAACCAAACTAGCCACAAAAGAAAAGTCTAAAATGAGCACTACATTGTTTTGTTTATGTTCTCGATTGATTACACACTTTTGTGCTATTATCTTTGCAAAGTTTAAGATGGAGAAGAACAAATAAAATCTCTTCACTTTTTCATTCCCCATAATATTTTGAGCCAACCATTCTCATTTATAAAGAGGAAATGACCAAAATAACCCTTTGTACTTAGATATGGATCATGATATGGAGGACATGAGTGATCGCGGGACGTATCTCTATTACATCTACTACCTCCTGCTCCATATTTAGTTTTGGTAGGAGCATCTTTCGGGGACATCTTGCCCAGATTGATAGCCACCTGTTTTTAAGATATGGCTTGGAGTCTTGTATGTACTTTTGGTTTGTTGCTACTTTTATAAATGCCTATCTGTACAATGTTAGTGATCGTGGTATTTTGGAATGAATTTCATTCACCTAGGATGCTGGATAGATATGAGTATCATTCGTATCTTGGTTGCAGTTCTTTAAAAAAAAATTTAATGAAGTACGGGAGGAGTTCGCTCCTCACCATTTTATGTTTTTTTTTTTTAAAATAAAAAAACCCTTGTACCTAGAGAACCATTGTCATTAAAAGTAGTTAAGAATTAATCTCTAATTTGGCACAGCTTAAGCTAAACATGGTTAAATGCTACTAGATGTAAAAGGTATAGAGAATCATTACCAGTTACTGCTTACCACTTGCCAGTTACCACCCAGGTAGGCTTTGTTTGCAATTTACTAAAATTGAAGGACATGATTAAATAAAATCTAGATAGAAGCTTAGGAAGAACACAAAACCAGTCCACTAATAATTGTCTTAATCCCAACTTAAAGACCTCAAAAAATCAGTTTCTCTTCTCCAAAAAAACTCAAAATCCTCCCAAAAAAGTCACCGCATGTCTCTTCTTTTAGATTCAAATCCTTAATCGCCCTCTTCAAATTCGACTACCATGCGCTCAATTCTGCCCCGTTTTGCATCGACAAATAGGCAGAGGATCGACAAAAACAGTCGAACCCTTCTCTACTTGAATGTCTACGATCTCGCCCCAATTAACAAATACCTCTATTACCTCGGCCTTGGAATCTTTCACTCTGGAATCGAAGGTGAGCGCTTCAATTTCTAATTTGTATGGTTTGTGTTTGATTGGCATTGAGATTGAAACAAGAAAGTTAGCTTCTTTTTGGTGTTTCGAATTTTGAATTTGAATAGATGTTTGTTAATTAATTTTCACATTAAGGTGAGATAAGTATTATACTGAAAGTGAAAGTTAAACTTTGATGTATAATACTGAGATCAATTCATTGTCATATTGAACGAAAAGTATTTTCACTGAAATGTGTTGGTATCAGAAGAACTGTTAGAAAAAGATAATGTTTTAACTTTAAAATTTTTCCAGTGTGCACTTTCGAAAAATCAAATGCACCACTTTAATTCCGCTGAAAAAGACCAAAAATAGTAGTTTTAGACAAAGTATTTTTGGGTAATTACACTTTTGATTAAGTTTGCAAAACACTTATTTTGACCCTAAAAGAGCCTTCGTGTCTAGAAGCACTCTCCAAAACCAATGGCAAATGGGGTTTCTTTTGCAAAAAACCCTTCTCCTCATTTGGAAATTGTATTATATGAATAAGTTTATTTATTTGTTTGTTTGATTTGTTTCTTCAAACTTCTTTTAAGTATTTTATTTATAGATAATAATAGACAATAATTATACTATTGTTAATTTTTCAACGAGATTTTTAATATGAGACCAATATTGGATATCTTCTTGATTTATTTTAAGTGTTGAAATTAATAATATGAATTAATAATTATACTAAAGAGAAATATGAATTCATAAATATTCATTGAAAATTACAAAACATACTACTGAATGAAGAGCGGATACAAATAATTCTAAGAATTGGGGTGAGCATTATTTTCTATCGGAAAATGGGTCGAATTACTGAACTCCCCCGAATAGAAAGTGGGGTCTGAATCACGTAAGAGACCCTGAAAATATCCAGTTGTATTTGTGGGTCATTGTTGTTGGGATTCACGAGCCCTTCTCGCTCGAATGTCCTGTTTTGCAACCATTCATGATCATGTGGATCAGTTATGGATTCCAAATTGGTCAGCATAGTTTTGTTATCTTCACGTTCGCGGTGCATTTTTTCAATCTTAGATCGTCCAATGTTCATTAACTGTTGGTTTTGTTCAACCAACTTCCGTATCTTTCGATTCTGTTCTCTGATTTCCTCATTGATCTGTTTACTATCAATATTTTTTTTCTTTTTTGCCTTCTCTTTCTTTCTTCCAGTAGGTCTAATCGGTAAAGGAACTTCAGCTTGTTGCCCAGGATGAACCTCATATTCATCTGGACTTAAATCAACTCAGAATGAAGGTAATCCATCTGATTTAGATGTACGAGAACCAGATTGGGGGTCTTCTTGTGAATTATTTTTCCTACGTAATTTAGCCGGTGGAGCCCTAGTATGATCATTCCATCTTTCTTCCTCCTTTAGAAGCGGCCACAGTATGACCATTCGTGATCCTCACGGGCCTATTAAGCAGTATTTTACTATGAAGAAAGAATCATGTAGGAAAGACGTCGAATGTGCATTTGGAGTTCTTCAATCACGTTGGTCAGTCATCAAGGGACCAGCTCGTTTTTGGATTAAATGTGTTTTACATAATATAATGACTCTGTATATAATAATGCACAACATGATCATCAAGGACGAGCGGGATATAAATGGGCCAACTAAGGAATTTAGTCATACACCTGATCTGAGATATCGATGGATGCCGATGATGCAACCCAATTTAATCAGTTTCTAGCTAGACACAAGAAAATTAAGGACAATGAAGCTCATTTTGAACTTCGGTACGGATTAATTGCTCATTTGTGGGAACGACACGGTGCTAGTACATCAGGTATTTAATTGAGGCATATTTTTGTAATTTGAATAAGGTGGTACTCTTTTTCCTACAAGTTTTTTTAACGAGGCCATAAATAATTGTATTACATTTTTCTTAGTAAGTGTATTATTTGTAACTAATTGTATTATTACTTTTTAATTATTTGTATTATATTTTTGCATTCAAAAAAATTGTTTTGTGCAAAAAAAGAAACTTACAAACAAAAGATTTGAAACCTCAAATTGGGGTACCATTGGAGCATCCAATTTGAAACCCCAAAGCAAAATGGCATATTCCAAAAAATATGCCAAAATGGAACCGCAAAATGGGGATGGGGATGGGGTTCCATTGGGGATGCTCTAAGAAGGCATGTCCTAGTTCTCACATAGTTGTGGGTTCTTTGTCAATTAGCTGGTCTTTTGGGTGTGATTGCAAACGCGCCCTTGACATCAGTTTGATAGCTTGTTTAGTTTTCCTTTTTAATTTTCTTATAATTTAGTGGTGCTAATTGTTTTTTTTTTTTTTTAATTTTGTAATTTTTTATTTTTTGGGTGGGGGTAAATCCGGGGTTGATGAGATTTGGGACGTGATCTCATTGCATATGATCTCCTTGCCTGGAGAGGCTGAGAGAGGCAGGTTTATGTGATCCTAGGCTCGTAAATATTGTTTTCGAAATTATACTGTGCTTTGTGGTTGATCCCCCCTAGGATGATTGTGATGACATTGATAGTGATGAAGGATGAGCTTGCGTGGAAACTGATAAGCAAATTTACTATTGAAATTGGCATGATTAGTTTATCCATGTGCAGTTTTTGGCTAGAGCCATTGATTGATATCTACTTTGACCTTGGATTTCCATCTTCTCGACGCCATGAGTTTTATATATAGACTAAGGTTCTCTTCAATTTTTACGGTGACAAATTGATCAGGTTGGTAAACAACTCCATCAAACAAATTTACCAGCTATATCATTGTAGCTTATTTGGCATGAAAGTCTCAATCGAATGTTTTTCAATTTCAGAAAGAATGAGTAGAGCCCGTGCTTCGCAAAATACTTGCATAATATGATTATGAAGTTGTGGATCAGTGGCATTTACTTCGTGTAGTCATTAGTCGGTATTTTGGTATCCTAAATATAGTAGCTTACAAATTCTATATCTATTGTCCTATTCTTTATTTCTTGAGAGGCATATGCCCCATTCATAAGTAATTCACTCTACAGTTCATGGGATGGAATATGGATTTGGGGCTCATGGCCACTCATCTAGTGGGGTTTTCGAAGTGGAACCAAAAAGTTGCCCGGGTTATATATACAGACGTTCTGTGTGTTTGGGCTCAACTGATATGTCTCGCACTGAATTCATCCTATTCCTTGAACACCTCTCTCAGAAGTATCACGGTGACACCTACCATCTGCTTGCCAAGAACTGCAATCATTTCACTGATGATGTATGCATGCATTTAACTGGAAAGTCTATACCAGGATGGGTGAATCGAGTTGCGAGATTAGGTAAATATCTTTTCTGAAATATTTTCTCAACTTACAAACAATGGAGCTCACTGATTTTGGTTGTACTTGTGAAGTGTCAGGTTCTTGTTGCAGTTGTTTGCTCCCAGGGAGGATTCAGATAACCACAGTCAGGCATTTGCCAGATCATTCATATCCCTGTAAGTCTGTCAGTCTGTAGCAAACTGTTTGGAAATTTGTATCAGTCTAAATGTGGAGATTTGATTTCTAACTTGCGTTGGGAACTCTTACAAGAACTCTTACAATTAGCTTACAGTTCTCTACGCACAGGTACTAAAAATAACTAACTAGTATAAATTAACAGAACTTTGCATAAGTAATATGGTTTCTACTCGATAAAATAGCTAAGCTACTTCTCTTTGTTTATGGTAACACATTAAAACTTATTATAGTTCACGAATCTGACATCATTTTCTTATTAAATTAGGATCTTCAATAGACAAATTGAGGTAATAGCACACTTCTATACTATTATGTGACACTGGAAGGCAGACTCACCAATTGTCTCACTGTTCTGTGGTGTCCATTGTGGTCGCATGTGCAATGTATGTGCCAAAATTTCGGATGCGATGAGGAGGTGGAAGAGTGTCCAGAAGTATTCATATATTATCATTGCAGAACACATCCAAGAAGTGTCGGTGTCTAACACAAGTACAACATGTTTTGTCTTTTTTTTCTTCTTCCAAAATAAGACTGGCACAACTTCTTTATAAGCGTACCAATCTGCATATTGTAAACCCGAGCCAAATTGAGTTTCCATAGTATTCATGTTTTCATTGTTCTGATAATGATATCCTCACTTCTTTTTGTTCTTTTCTTCTTTTTCCTTTTTCAGATGTGTCGGAGCCAATCCCGTCATCGCAGATGGAGGACGGCGATGAGGAACAACACCACCATCACTTATTAACACCTCTTGCTATTAGTAAACCTGCACGGTCAGGAGAGAGACCACTGAAGTTGGCTAAAGATATTCTATGGCTTTCACCTCATGTTGGTGAATCTGCACAATCAAGGGAGAGACCACCAAGTTTGGCGAGAGACATCCTATGGTTTTCAGATTAATTTGCAGTTATAATTCTATATAATTTTTTGTGTGCAGTAATTATTTGGTTTCACTTATAGTCAACTGTAAATTTATCCCTGGATGTTAAAATTTTCATAGGATAGGAGTCGAGATACTTCCCTATTGGGTAGGGGAATTTGCATATGATCTGGTTTTGCCAAAGCGGCGTAGATCTGAATCAAGAAAGTGTATGCTCATAGACCTGGGGTATAGTAAATAGAAACCTCTTTTCCTAAAAGATCTCGATCAGGATTGCTGCTACTCTATTATGATTATGCGTGGGGGCCCCTCATTAGTTGAATTGGGATTTTTCATGAAAATCCTGGCTAAAGCTATATATTATTACACAAAGAAAGTATCTAAGAATAATGACTACTGAAAGTAGTAGTACTGTTCTTGTTAAATTTTGTGGTAAAAGGGATTATGGTGGTTGTTTCTTTTGTATGTTGACAATAAGAAGAGTTGTATTATAAATAATGAATTGCCATTGTTCTTGAATTTGAGTTCCAGTTCTCCTTTGACTTCGAGATTATACAATGAAATCAAGAACGCTGTTCTGGTCCGCTAATGACGTCAATAAACAGGCATATATTCCAGAAATCAAACTTACTGTGCATCTTACTAATATACTTCAAATTTACAGGAATGCTAGGAAGAGTGGGAGGATCCTTACATGGATGGGATATTGAAGGCAGGAAACAACTACTAATGCAACTGATAGAGAAAAAACACCAGCATTAACTGGACCGACTACAGATACCGTCTTGTTGACAGGTCTAGTGGTGTCTCCAGCTGCAATGATCCTCAAGGGGACTGATCCCTAATATCATATTTGTGTGTAAAATGAATTTGACGAAGTTCAACCATTCATCATGCAACTACAAAATTGAGTTAGCCTCTCTAAAATGTTATTTTTATGATTGCGTGATGAGATTATAAAACTCCACCAATTCCTCAGAAGTTTTATTCATATGCAATTTTTATGATTTCACACTCAACGGCGGGGATTATCATTTTGGATGCTTTGTTTTCTAATTTGCAACACAAGTAATTATATGAAACAGAGAGAGTTTTATTATATTTAAAAAGTTGTATTTCATCCCTCCAATTCATGTGTCTAGGGCTGCAATCGAGCCGAGCCGAGCCGAGCCGAATACCTTCAGGCTCGAGCTCAGCTCGTTAAGGAAATGAGCTCAGTTTTGAGCTCGAGCTCGGCTCGTGCTGAGCTTTGACCGTATTCGAGCTGAATAGTTTGAGAGCTTAGCCTTAAAAAAAAAAAAAAACAAGCTCAAGCTCAGCTCGTTAAGGAAACGAGCTCAGTTTTGAGCTCAAACTCGGTTCGAGCCGAGCTTTCACCGTGCTCGAGCCAAATAGTTCACGAATAGCTCGATTCGTTTGCAGCCCTACATGTGTTTGTATGGAGGGAGATATACAGAAGGATTACAGAAACAGAAATCCAACAGACTGAGTTAAGCACAAAATATTATGAGAGATTATAGTAGCAATCATGGAGCAAGAATATATTTCCTCCCCCCCCCAACCCCCAACCCCACAGGAATATTAAGGCCAAAAGATAGTTTATTATATTACAAACTATGCTAAAACATTTAAGATACACAAACTATGCTGAAACATTTAGAATTTTATTCACGTAGGAAAGAAAGAACTGTAAAACTTTGCAACTGGTATCTGCCTTGAATAAGTAGGTTAAAGTCATAAGTTAATAACAGGTGGATAGAGCAGCATACATTTTGTGGGCAACCAGCTGTCTGAAAAAGGGTTCTTATCTTAGCTGTATGATTTTCATAATAAAATGAAAATTCTTAATGCATTTAGTTTCGTTCTTAATGATTTTGAGGTGACGAAGCACATCTTTGCCGCGTAGCATAAAAATCCACCTTTTTGGCATAACTTGCTAAATTGTATGAAATAGATAACTAGTATAAAAACTGATTTAACACATGCCATGAACTCCCCCAACTTAGCTCATAAGGCTGCCAAAATTTTCCTTGACAGTGAGTTGTATAGCACTTGAAATTTTAAAAAATTTCCAATCTCATTTTTTCATAGGGCTGTGAAATGAACCGGACAGTACGTCGTCCGTCTGAGTTCGGCTCGAGAAATGGGCTAACCATGGTGTTGAATTCTAACTGCGGAATAAACTCAACAATGACGACGAGATGCATGAACTATAGAATCAAAACAAGAGAATAAAGAACAAGCAAAAGCAATACACAAGAACACACAAGATTTTTATCGAGGTTCACCCAAACAATGGCTACTTCCCCGCGCAGAGGCACTCCTGCAATTTTCACTAGAAATATGAAGATTAGGTTTACAAATCTCTCACGAACTCACTACCAAGGTGTAGGATTTCTCTCTATCTCCCTCTCTCTTAATGACGGCTGGTAGATCTCACTTTTCTTTTCACTTTGTTTCAGTTAACCCTAAAATCGTACACAATACAATATATATAGGATTCCACATCTCTAATCTCAGCCGTTCATCTATTCAGCGTCGGAACGGTCGACCGGTCCATCTTGACAGTCGACCGGTCTTCTCCTTCGACTGCACAAAATCCAAGAGAGCGCGGGTCGGTCGACTGCATGGTCGACCGGTCTTTCCTTCAAGATACAGAATTGAGTCAGAGGACGGGCCAATCGACTGCGCGGTCGACCGGTAGACTTGCCTGTGCGGTCGGGGGTGCGATCGACCCCGCGGTCGACCGCAACTCTGCTGTAGCCACTTGCTACTCTTGACCTGTTGCTCCTACTTCGACTCTCCTTCTCATCTATTTTCTTCAACTCATCATTATCGTGTATTGGATCCACAAACCCCAACAATCTCCCACTTGGAGACATATACACGAAGTCTGTTCTTCATTCTTCCATTGACCTAGTCTAGGCATGTGCCTCTGCGAGTCTCCTCAACAATTAACTAGAAAACAATCCGATAGCGGTATAGCAAAACTGATGTTTCTTGCTATCCACAACCTTAGTGAGCATGTCCGCCGGATTCTTAGTACCAAGAATCTTAGTTAGCTTCAACCATTTCTTCTCAACCGCCATTCTGACAAAATGATACCTCATTTGAATGTGCCGAGTCCTAGAGTGATATGCCGAGTTTTTCGCCAAGAAAACTGTACTTTAACTATCACACCATAGTTCACCTATGGGTTGCTTCCTGCCCAACTGCTTCATAAGCTCTGAAATCCAAAACATGTCTTTCGTCGCTTCCGTAAGTGCCATATACTCTAACTCTGTGGTTGACTGCGCTACAACCTTTTGTAACTGCGAAGCCCAACTAACAGCTGTTCCACCAACTGTAAATACATACCCTGTAGTACTTCTGCAACCATCACGATCGCCCAAAAAATTCGCATCTACATAACCATGTATATGCAAAGAATCTCTCCCAAAACAAAGAGAGTGATTTGAATGCTAGATATCTAAGAATCCACCTTGCTGCATCACAATGTTGTTTACCTAGATTCTTCATGTACCGACTGACAACTCCCACTGCTTGTGTGATGTCCGGTCTTGTAGACACCGTCACATACATCAAACTCCCAGCGGCCGAGGCATAAGGAATAGCAGCCATTTCCTCCATCCCCGCCTCCGTCTTAGGATACAGGTCCATTGATAACTTGAAGTGAGCAACCAAGGGACAAGTGATTGGCCTCGCGGCATCCATATTGAATCTCTTCAACACCTTCTTCACATAGTCAGCTTGAGATAACCAAAGCTTCTTGCTACTCCTGTCTCTACTGATCTTCATGCCGAGAATTTACTTTGCTTCACCCAAGTCCTTCATTGAAAACTCCGAAGCTAGCATCTTTTTCACTTCCTTGATCTTCTCCATACATAAACCTGCTAACAGCATGTCGTCCACATACAACGCCAAGCTAACTGTATCATTGTCTTCATATCTACAAACATACACTCAATGATCCGTTTCGCATCTATCGAAATATTTTCCTCTCATGAAGCAATCAAACTTCAAGTACCATTGCCGCAGTGCTTGTTTGAGCCCATAAAGACTCTTCTTCAGTCGACATATCATGTCTTCCTTTCCTTTAGCTTCAAAACCTATGGATTGTCTCATGTACAGCTCTTCTTCGACATCACCAAAGAGAAATGTTGTCTTCACATCCAACTGCTCTAAGTGCAAATCTTCAACTGCCACAACACTGAGCAGAATCCTCATAGAAGCCATCTTCACAACCGGTGCAAAGATCTCACTATAATCAACACCTTCTCTTTGAGAGAATCATTTCACAACAAGCCTGACCTTGTACCTCTTACTGTCATCTGCCTCATCTTTGACTCTAAAAACCCATTTTGTTCATAAGAGCGCGCTTCCCTGCGGGTAACTTGGTCGACTCCCAAGTTTGGTTTTGTTCCAAGGAGCTCATCTCGTCCTTCATGGCTAACTCCCACTGAATTCGAGCCTCATCCCTCAAAGCCTTCTCATGAGTTTCTTTCTCCCCCGAATCCATATACAGAACATGCTCGTGAACAACACTAGCCGATGGATCAAATATCCTGGTTGGCCTCCTCTCTCGTGCCGATCTTCTCAACGTGGGTACCGGTTTAGGTTCCCCGAACTGTTTTGGCTGTACCTGTTCGTCTTGGATAACCTGCTCATTCCCAATAGGCTCACCATGAGCCTTATGTGCTGCCTGTGGTACCTATACCTGCTGCTACACTGTAGGGCCCCCACCACTAGGGCCGCTTCAGAATCTGAATCTGAGTCTGAGTCTGAATCCCAATCTGATTCCGAATTGGTTGTACTGTCTTGACCTGTGTGCCTGTCCTTGTATAGAACCTCTTCATTGAGCACTACATTCCTGCTGCGAATGACTTTGTTATCCACAAAATCCCAAAGCCTGTAACCATACTCATCGCCACCGTAGCCAATGAAGACACACCTCCTGGACTTAAAGTCCAACTTCTTTCTTTCTTCCCTGTCAATTAGTGCATATGCCATACAACCATAAACTTTCAAATGCGAATAATTAACAGTTTTACCTGACAATAGTTCTTCTAGAATGGCCCCATCAAGGCTAGACGGGCAACGGTTAATCAAGTACACTGCTGTATCAACTGTAGCGGCCCAAAGATGGACCGGAAGACCTACATAAAGTCTCATGCATCTCACCCTTTCGAGTATCGTGCGGTTCATTCTTTCTGCTACACCATGCTCCTGTGGAGTCTTAGGAACTGTCTTGATTCCTCTGATACCTTCCTTTGCCAGATAGTTAACAAACTCTTTGCTTGTGTACTCACCTCCGTTGTCTGACTTGATTGCTTTCACCTTGCAACCCGTCTCATTCTCAACCCTCTTCTTCCAAGCTCTGAATGCCTCAAAAATTTCTGATTTTTTGCGAATTGCATAAACCCAAACCTTTCTAGTAGCATCATCTATGAATGTGACGAAGTATCTCTTACCACCATAAGAGAATTCCTGAGCTGGACCCCACACATCTGTATGTACCAACTCTAGCTTTACAAGCTTCTTCTCACGTTCACCCAACTGAAAGCTAACTGACTTCTGTTTGCCCATCACACAATTCTCACAAAAATCCATCTCAACCTTCTTCAGCCTCGGCAGAAGATCCCTAGAACAAAGCTGCTTGAAACCCTTTTCATCAAGGTGCCCTAACCTGACATACCATAGAATTGAAGAGGAACTACCTACTGATGCTGTAGCAATGATATCACCTGAATCACCTCCCCTGAGTAAGTACAACGTGTCACCACACTTTCCTTTTGCCACCAACCTGGCACCTGTAGTCACATTCCATTCTCCATACCCAAAGGATGTTGTAAACCCTTCTTTATCTAGTTTGCTAGTTGAGATCAAGTTTTTCTTCAAGCTCGGAATATGTCGTGTGTCATATAAGACCAATTGCCCATCATTGTAAGCCTTCACTCTCACAGTGCCTCTACCTACAACTGGACATATCTGCCCATTACCAACTGAAACTGCACCAAAATCACCTGTCCTGTAATCCTCAAAAACATCCATCATGGGGGTACAATGATAAGAAGTACCTGAATCTATACACCAATCATCTTGCAAAATATTAAATTCAGCAGATAAACACAATCCATCTGGACGGAGTTCAATACTTACCACATTGGCTACCTGTGACCCTGCTTGTGTTTTCTTATACTCCTCGCATTGGTCTCTCCTGTGTCCTGGCTTCTTGCAGTACCAACACTCACCTTTGCAATTTTCTGTTCTTGACCTGGACCTGTGATTCCTACTTTGCGACCTCCATCTGTTGTTACTTCTACCACGGTTATCAACTGGCAGCGCGGTATTGCTAGGATATGACACCGAAGTCTCTCCATGTCACTTCCTCCTTGCATCCCCATTCATGATGCTGCTTATAACATCCTTTAGGATTGTCGTATCAGTCATGGTGCTAGTAATAGTCTGCTCTACTGTACCATAACTGTCGGGTCGACTGGATAGCAACAACAACAATTGTGCCATCTCCTCAAACTTTAAACCCGACGATTCCATCTGATTGTAAATCATACAGATATTGTTGATGTGCTCAGCAACCGAACCCCTTTCCGACAACTTCAAGTTAACCAACTTCTTTAGATGTAAGATCTAGTTCGCTGCATTCAGCTTATCAAACATGTCTGTCAATATTTCCATTGTCTCCTTTGCGGTTCTTGCCTTCTCAATGTGAAATAGCACCTTCCTGCTCAGCGACAATTGAATCTGCCCAAGTGCTTTCTGATCCAATCTATTCCAGGCCACCAAAGCAACTGGATCGACCTCCGCCCCTTCTGGCTTCACACCAAACAACGAATCATCTAGATCCTTCTGTCGGAGATACGCAGTTATTTGGATCTTCCATATTGTTAAATCCATTCCATCGAACTCCTTGACTCTACTCTTGTCCCCCATCTCAATCAATACTACCAACATGTAGCTCTGATACCACTTTGTTGAATTCTAACTGTGGAATAAACTCAACAACGACGACGAGATGCAAGAACTATAGAATCAAAACAAGAGAACAAACAACACATTTATTTATTTAATTATCTCTTTCTCTCTCTCTTTTTTCTATTCAGATCAGTTTGTTCCATATATTTCCCAAACCAGAGAGCTCCAATTTCGCCCTCTCTCCCTCTAAAACCATTTTCTTAAACCTTCGCTTCCATTCCATTGGCGAATCCTCTATCGTCCTCTAAAGTGCAAATCTCAAAGCAAATCCAAATCAAAATTCAGTGTCGAACCCCAATCAAGACATCATCGCCGTTATCTGATCTGTTGTTGATTCCGTATTGGCTACTTCCCTCCACCAAATTGAGCGCGAATATTAAGCGAATCCGTATCGGCGACTCTCCTCCACCGAATCGAAAGCCTTTACATGCGAAGCGGCGACTCTAATTTCATCTCATTAACCTGCTGGATCCTGTAGGCGAGGCAACAAACACTAGAGGGGGGTGAATAGTGTTAATTAAAATAAACTTCGGAATAAATAATTTTTTCTTCGGTGCAGTCGACTTAGTTGTGAACCAGTCGACTGATATGACCAAAAAAAATCAAATATAAACAACTCTGTGCAGTCGACTTAAAGTTGAGACAGGCGATTGAAGACACAGTTAATGTACAACTTATACGAGACTGACCAGTCGACTGATAATGCAAGGAGTCGACTGTCCAGACAAGTTTCACAGAACTTAAGTAAACAAAAATAAATGCAAGGACAAGAAAAGCAATCACAGAGTACACCCGATATATCCTGGTTCGGTCCTTCCGACCTACATCCAGTCCCCAAGCAACCCACTTGAGATTTCCACTATTCTTGAAAACAAGTTTACAAGAATATCCTACGGCGTTAAGACAACAACCTTGTCTAACCCGTAGTCCTTTCTCTCAACCAGAGAAAGCAGACCCACTCTACTACCAAGAGTGAAACGACCGACTCTACACCCTAGAGTCTAACTCTCCAACCGAGAGCAAAAAGAAAACAGTAAAACTTTACAGTCAACCTATAGCCTTGTTGGTGTTATGTGTTGTAGAACGTGGCTAAACAAAGGTCGACTTCTATACCCAGTCCAAAACAAAATCCGATGTTATACTGGACTGAGTGTAGAGAACCAGAGATTTTGAAACTTGAAAGCTTTTTCTCTTTTTCACTTAGAAATGCTCAAGAATGCTTGGAGATCTTAAAAAGTGTTGTAAGATCTTTTCAGTGAGTTCTGAACTCTATTTATAGAGTTAGAACTCCTGGACGTTGGGAGACAGTTATTCCAACTGTCAACCAACGGATCTTAAAGCTTTTGAATTTGAAAAATCGATTTTGAAAACAGAAAACGGTCAAAAGCACTTGAACAGTCGACTGGGTTGCCATAATGAGTCGACTGGTCAGAGTTTGAATAAATTTAAATAGTTTTGTACTGCTAGTCGACTGCCAGAGGCATCAGTCGACTGGTACTCAACAGTTAAATTATTTCAAACTGTTTTGACTCTTTTTGTTGTTTTTGAAAAACACACATTATAAAATAGTGAGTGTATGTGTGTGTGACAAGGCTTTACAACATACTAAGACTCAACAAAAGTAAAATTACATTGTTTGCAAGACATGACAATTTATTGACACATTTGAGCTTGAGGTCTTGAGTCTTGAATGAAGCTTTGACCATTGTCTTTAGCTGGAGCTTTTGTGCTTGTTCAATTGTTCAGCTGTATAGAAGTAAGTCCTTTGTGTATAGCACCTGTAAGTTTAGCATAGGTACATGTGCAGTGTGTTGTGATCATCAAAATCAAGAATCAACATAACCGAATTCTCATTCTAATTTTTAGTTTTGTGTGTGCAGGGGATTACTCAGTTTTTTTGTGTTTACTCCTAGTTTGGTGTACACAAAACGTGCTTACAAATACTACTAAGTTTTCATTGAGATTTTCAGGAATAAATAAATCAATAAGAAAATCAAAAAGATTTTAAAAAAAAAGCAAAAGAAGGAAAGCAATAAAGAAGGATTACAAAATCAAGCAAAAGAAGAAATTATTCAAAAAGAGCACAAGTTGATTAAAGCCCAAGAAAGCTAGCAAGATCAATTTCGGTAATTCCATACATGTGAGATTTTATAAGTAATTAATTGATTATTGATTGATTAGTATATGGTAAGAATATAAAGTGGTTTCGTGAGAATCAACACGATTGCGGTCGACCGTACTATAGTGCCAGTTGACCGCACCACAGTCGGCCGTCCAGCATAGTTAATATGATGAAGCAGTCGACCATTCATCTATCTACTTTTTGATTAAAAGATGAGTTGTAACCCCTATTTTTCTATTTTGGATTTTTATTGTATTTTATTTTTCTTTTCTTAATTATTGTATATGGATTCTTCTATAATAAAATTTTTGCCTTTCTTGGATCCGTTTATTTTCTTTTGATCATTCCGTGCTCTTCTCTTTTATTTTTTTGGCTCATTGCAAATTTTGCTCTTCATGTTTTGAGTTTGAAATGTTCCGCTATATGTTCATCCCATTAATTTATGCTTGTTCATCTCTTTTTGGAGGCTAAACCTGTACCCTAAACCCATACACCCGCAACCATAAACCCTATATCTCTAATTCCTTATAGATAACCCTATAAAGCCAAATAATTAATTATATCTCTCTCTAACTAATCCCGCCGCTATTCCATCCCTCACCTCTGTTTTCATCTTTCAAACCCAAACCGCTGCTCTCCCGTCCTCTCCGACTACACCCCATTCACCTAGCCCCTCGTCCGTCCCTCTCACCATCACCCTCATCATCACCTCTGGTCCTCGCCTATCCCCGTCGTTTCCGTGTACCCATTGACCGCGTGCACCCATCTCCTCGCCGCTACCCCCCTCGACCTCATCGACCACCGTGACCCTTCCCCGCAACCACCGAAGCTCCCCTTCGACCTCGTTGTCGTCGTCGTCCAAGCCCCGACCCCCCAACGTTTCTCCTCCTCTGTTTCGTCGAGAAACAGAGCCTCCATCGTAGTCGTCATCCCTTGGTCGCTGTCGTCGCTTTTCGACCGCAGCGCCGCCGTCGCCAGTCTTCGCCGCCCTCGCTGTGACTGATGCCGCCGTCGCCAGTAGTCGCCGTTTCCCCTGCCGTCATCTCTCTCTCTGTCCCGATTGAGAAGAAGAAGCACAGTGGGTTTTCTGTGGTGTTTGCTGTTCGTGAGTGTAGGGGATCCTGTTTCGCTGTTTGCTGTTGGGAAAGAAGAGGGATCCGCTGCGTGTTGCTGTTTTGTTTGGAGTGTGTGCTAGTTTTACTGTTTGCTGTTTTGCACGTAGTTTGCACGTGTTTGTGGTTCATCGCCCGGGATTCTTATCCCGTTATTCTAAAATATTCGAATCTACTAATTAAAAGGCAAGTCTCTTCTTGAACTAGTTATTTGTTTTGTTTAAGATTTCTTGGATCTTTGCAAATAGATACAATCCTTTTTATTGTACTGCTATTTGAAATTCTGTTATGTTTATTGAGGGTTTACACGAGCTAACCCGATATATTCTTAACATCGTACCTACATCTTTGATCTAAAACCTAGTCCCCCTTGTACATTGCATATGCACAATTACATAAAAAATAACTAGATCCATGTTATTTAATTGTTTGATGAACTGAATATGCTAGATTGCATTTGACATGATTTATTGATTACCATGCCTGTGAAATTGCATCTTAAAACTGAAATTATGCATGTTAAACATCTAGCATCACTTTGATTGTTAATTAGCATGAATATATGGTTGTATGATTAGGTTGTTGCCTATTAATATTGAACTATTTTCTGGACTGCTGGTTGCTTCGTTTTGTATCAGATTTTCGACCATGAATCTATTTTCCAGAACTTTTAACGGATCTGAATTTCGAGTTATAATCTATTAGATATCAGTATTTTAGTACAGCTGTGTCAGAATTTTCAGATTCACAAATTCATGCTTATCTTTCTGTTTCATAATTTAATTGAACATGTTAACAGTAAAATAAAAATATAAAATAAATTTGGCTGAACTTAGACATGTGTAGGAACCACCCTGAATTTTTGTAGATTTAATTGACAAGTTTTCTGATCTGTTTCACATGTGTTTATACAATTTATAACTTGCTGCCTGAACATAAAATCTGAAAAGAATAGAGTTTTCACCATAGTTTCTGTAACTTTTATATGTCATATATATATTTTCTGGAACCGGCAGAGAGTATTTTCTAGAATTTCTGACGGATCCAGATTTTCTTTTCTGTAGTAGCGGCAATCTGTATTTTTGTACAGCTACGTCATGATGTCTAGATTGTGTAATTTGTGTGTAATTGATATGGTTACTTATTGATTTGTCTGTAATGAGTAGAATTAGTCACACCTAGAATCATACAACATCGACACATTTTTGCATACTCACATAGGATGAAAATAAACTATCAACAAGCCGGGGTATTATGGGTTAACTTAGTAGTGAACGATCGGAAAATGTAGTCGGTAAAGACCTTCTTGCTTGCCTGATTAATTACTTGGAAGGTGGAGAATTGCTTGTTATTGTGTGATCACATTGTCATGATATCTTGTCATCTCGTTACCGAGTACACGATCCGTGAATTCACCATCAGTCTAAAACGTTCACTGTGTGCTTGCAATGAAACTGTGGTATGAAACATATAGGACGCAGTAGTACATGCACTAGATAGGTTAATAAAATAATTAATAACCTGCATTTGACATTCCATGCTCGACCCTGTATACCATCATCAAGATAGAATTTGAATTGACATCATTCATTACATGCTTGATTAAATATAGACTGTTGATATTATTGCATATCTTTGATTTTGTTATTGACTTTGATCCCGTCCCTTTTCTTTGACATGCATGCTTCCTATTATTCTCTATTTCCCACTACTTGTTGTCCATGACTTGATCTAAGGACATTATTTTCTTTATATTTAGATCAATAATTTACAGGTACTGGAGGATCGATACCAGCAGGAATTAGTGAGCAACGATTCTAGAAAATAGAACTAAAGATTGAGGTACTTAGTTTATTTTGTTGCTAGTTTTATTTCTTTGAACATTGTTTGGATATTATACTTTGTTTTGGGCTTACGCTCCCGGAGTTTGTTTTTATTTCTTAGATATTGGATATTGTGTTGGATATTATTTGGATTACTTCATTATTGTTGAAGTTTATCTTTGATTCATGTGATTATACTTTCCATGCGTGGTTGTGTTATTGTTCATATTGCTGAGTTAGTTTGGTACAGCTTATGGAAGGTGTTTACACCATTCGCTGGGCCTATGTTACGTACTCGTATTCCATAATTTGGGAAGCGGGGCATGACATGAACGGTCGACTGTCACCTTTTGCGATCGGCCGCACCTCGTGCAGATTTCTTTTTTGGAATGTATCGTTTCTATTTTTGAGAGATACACTTCCTAGTCTATCTATTTGGACGAACCCACTGTGTATTCTTCACCTATTACTCTGAGAAAAATATTTTGAACTAATCAATTCAACAATCAATCAGAGTGTGTGTGATACTTATTTATTTCCTTCAGACAAGATCATTAAAGATCTTGAGTTTTTCTTTTCTTCCACTTCGGTGAGATTGACGGGGCTTGTCTTAGAAGTCCTGTGCATGTAATAGGTCTCTCGGCCTGAATCCGAGAATCACTGTACAAGGGTTTGAGTATAGTGGAACGCTTGTGGCGGAGAATTTCTATACGTAGGTGGTGTGGACGTAGACCTGGTGGTCGAACCACGTTATATCGCTGCGTCACATGTGCTTGTTGTGTTTGCTTTTTCAATCTCTTCTCATTTACTTTGCAACTTAATTTTAATTTGTTTTAATTCCGCACAATCACCCTATTCACCTCCCCTTAGGGTGATTTACATTTTGCTGACTCGAATTTTGTGTGTGCATGTGATCTAAGTTTAGAGACGTATGATTGTTTTATCTTTGGGTTTAAAAAACTTTAATTTGGTGATTTATTTGATGCGTTTTTTATTGGTTTTGATTTAAGGTGTACACAAGTGAGATATGGATTATTTGGTGGCCTCAATTTGGGCTTCCAAACCATAGCAAGACAGCTGATCAGCAACCTAAAATAACTTGGCAAATATGCAACATTAATTTCTTTACTACAAGAGAATATACTATCGTGAAGTGTTCTCTTCACCGGTTATTAGAAACCATGAATGACATAACATATAAGAACTTTTAGTGTATGTTTAGATATATAAGATTGGATGACTGGAGTTTACCAGTGAATGACAAACTCTCCACTCAATAAAGACAGCTAAAGTAAATTTGTTATTAATCAATTTTGATTTTTTTTTTATAAAGGTGCAATGGGGAGACAAAGTGGAAATAAAATAAATGATTAGTTTGGATTAGAGTTTTGAGAACTTCATGTATTATATTTTGGTTGAAATAATAATAAGAGATATTTCAATTGCAAACTGAGTCTCAGACAAACAAATATTTAGATTATTGGTATTGTAGATACATTCACACCTGCACTTGGGTTACCATTGTATTTAGACATGCTCATAGTGGTTATGGGACTAGAGTAAGCTCTATAAAACCTATATGATCATGTCCTTGCATAACTATTACAAACATCTAAAACTGATGCTGAAGTTAAAAAAAAAACTCTATGCAGTGTTTCTAATAAACTATATGCACTCTAGGTAAGTTCAAGCTAATGATCAAGAAGCCGATGGTTGAGCTTAAAGGTAGATATGCTGCTTCCTCATATAATATGTTTCCTACTTCAATTAATTTGCTATACCTTTAAAACTATTTTATATAATCAAACCAGGAGCACCGTTCCGAAGACGTGTTGTAGGCACGTGTCAACGGGCAAACCTAGTATATATATATATAATAATAATAAATACAGAAACAAAGTATATTGTGATAGGATTATAATATGCATAATATACTTTTGGGTTTTTTAAATTTTCGGAAAGATTTGACAAAATCATGCACAGTTTTCAAGTTTTTGCATCTCACCCTACCGAATTCTAAATTTCGCAACTAACATGCCCTTCTATTTCACATTAGTCTATGTGACATTGAAATGAAAGTACTCCTTATTTAACGTATATGCTCAAGATAAACTAGATAATTGGACAAATGTATTTGAGTTGTCATGATAATAACTTATCAGCACGATGATGAGAAGATAGAGATCAGGCTGACACTGGAGCGGGATATATGTGCCCACCCCCCATGGTCATTGTTGGGATGTTTTTTCACATTTCTATTTCCTCCTTCACTACTATTTTGTATTGAATTATGCTTTGTTCACCCTCCGGGAGATGTCGGAGGTTTTCTGTACTTTTTTTGGTATTTGGATTGCATGTACTCTACCCAGTTGTCTAGATATGTTTCATTAGTATTTTATTAGTGAAACAAGATAGTTATACTCCATATTTTCTTTCAAAAAAATAATAACTTATAAACAATACAAACATCCTGTTGGGATTGGGGCGTCAACAAACACCAGTTGTCGCAGTGGAACTAAACAGAGCAATGAGGAAGTTGAATTAGATGAGACAAATCAATTGAGCAAGCAAGTAGATCCACCAATCCAACACAAACACAACGAGGATTTATCATGATTAGCTTTCGCATAAACCGGGGGAAAATATTGGGAGATCTGATATTCAGCTATAAGAGATTATAAGTAGCTAATGATTCACTCAATATAAGGAATTAAACTCACTCACCAAGAACTATCTTCTCTTAAGCCTCTCTTTGCAATGGAGAAATTACCAACGAAGTACTATACTCTCATATTGGAGGAGTTTACAATATATATAGAAGAATAGAGATAACTCTAAGTTTAATCTTGATTCTCAGTCATCCGATATAACTTGTAGGAGAAGTAACTGAATAAGAGTCGTATGATCTTACTTGGAGTTGAAGATTGAGCTGAAACGACCTAACAAATCGAGGCCTAGAAAATACATAGCGCTGTGGGCGGTCGACCGTCCAACAAGACCGGTCGACCGTCCTCCTCTCGGCCAAACCCTGAACAACTGCTGTCGGGTGTGCAGTCGGCGGTGTGGTCAGGGGTGCAGTCGACCGTACCATTGAACGGTCGACCTGTCACTCTGCCAAGACCTTGCTAGTCCTGTTTTTCTTCTACTCTCTTCGATGCTTTGACCTCCGTGCTTCATCTTACCTTTTTCTAATCTGAACCACGAGTATTCAAGACACATTCCTAATATATCAATTAGATTTTGCGGCTCCATATGAACTTATATTAGCAAATACTTATTTTAGGAAGATGGATGAACATTTGATAACCTTTAAAAGTGGGGCAAATAAGAGCGATATTGGTTTTTTTTTTTAATACTAAAAAGATAGATCGCTTGACATGTAAAGATTGTAAAGTTATACGAAAAGAGTGTTTAACCCCACAATATAGATTAATGGTGTTGAATGTTAAGATTGAGAAACACATGTGTGTGAGGAAGGAGACTATAAACCCAAAAATTAAGTAGTGGAACTTAAAGGAAGAGAAACTATAAGTTTTTAGAGATAAAGTTTTTAAAGGGGCGTTTGGTACGCGAATTGGATAATTCCTTGGAATGGGCAGATTTCCGGGGAATGTGAGGGTATGAATCATGATTCTCATAAATGCTACAATACTGCGTTTGGTATAAGACATTGTATTCCAGATAATATTTTATTACTGTGTTTGGTATAGACCAATTCATTCTTATTAGTCCTTCACTATAGTAGACATTACCGAAAATATCATCTTGACTTTATTTTTTTAATAAAACCAATATAACTGTTATCTACTTTAGTAATCAATGCATATGCGTGACACGTTCAAAACTAATACTAATATATATCTTATAAAACCTGAGTACATTAACAAATACATTACTCAAAAAGTTATATTATGATTATAATATATTTCAACTAAGTAGATAAAAAAACATAACAAAAAGAATAAATGAAATATATATAGTACAAACACATGATATTCGACATACGTGGATTATAATTATCAATTAAATATATTATTTATGACTTTAGTAGAGGTTTCCCCTTCAAAAATTTTAATCAATAATTGTGGGTACTATTGTTAAAATTGATACATTATACTGAAACATATGTCATACTTATTTAATTATGTTCAGTATCTAATTGGACATTCCTCTTTATATATAAATATGCACAAATCCCATCATGATAAGGCAGAGTAACAAATTTGTTTGGGGGAACATGGCGCGGTAATATGATAAGGCATAAAAAATATCAAAAATCTGGATGGTCTTTTAGCAACGTGATAATCTCAGTTATTTTTATGTTGAGAAATTCACAAATCCCACCATTTTAAAGAGGAATATATATCATTCCCAACAAAGGATTTTGATTTCCATGGGAATTTAAGAATTTTTCTAAAACTATACTCTTATCTTACAAAACCAGGTTATCCTAGATTTCTTTGTATATTACCGTGTACCAAATACCCCTTAAAGGATCGACATGGAATCGGGAAGAGGAGACAAATATGATGTGGACCAAAATAACTACGTGCATAAGAGAAATCTCAAATAATGTACTTGGAGAATCTAAATATAGAGGGTTACAAACTAAAGAAATATATCATTACCGAATCTTTCCGAATTCACACAAATTTTCCGAATTAAAAACCTGCCTGGGTCTATTACTGAATGCTTCTCATATTGGTGTTTTGATCACAACAAGCACAAATTCACTCACTCATGGCATTTGGTTACACTAGCTGTTTGTTGGAGTTTATGGAATGCTAGAAATGATAGAGTTTTTTACAGCAAGCATACAACTGTGGATAAACTAATCTATAATGCAAAGTTTTGGTTCTCATATTGGCTAGATTTAAGCGGGGAGTCCAAGAAGAAAGCAAGGATATTAGAGGAGCTCAGAGGCCATGGGCGGAGCTATGTGGGGGCCCGGGGCCCCAAAATTTTGAAAATCCCCTAAAAATTTTTGAAATTTTTTAAAAAACCCCCTTAAATCTATTAAATTTTATTATTTGCCCCCCCTAAAAATTATGAAAAAATATCAATATATTTATATATAGTTATAGAATTTTTTTTTGGCCCCCCTGAAAAATTTGTTCTGGCTTCCCCCCTGTCAGAGGCAAAGGTGACAGTGATCTCATGAGACCTGCTAGGGGCGGTAGTGTAGACATTACCCCAAGTTAATCACCGACATGGCTTCTCTGTTTTTGGTTGTATTTGTTTGGGACTTTGTTGTAGTTCGATATTTTGTTCAAACTCTTGCTTCTAGTACTGTATGCTTTTCTTCCGACTGAAGGTGGTTCCTTTTTGTTACGGGCTATGCTTCGGGTGAAGAAGGGGGATGAGATCATGTATTTGGGACTAGTAGAGGTGCACGACAATAGTTCAATGCCCTTTCTACGACCCAACAGCATGCCATCTCGATCTCAGATTCACCCTATGCTCGAGTGAACCTCCTACAGTCTTTTTTGTAATAGTTTTAGATCTTTCCTTACACACACACACACACACACACACACACACACACATATATATATATATTCTGTGAGGTAAGATAATCCTACCTTTTGCCGGTAAAAAAAAAAACTAAAGAAACATGGTGGTGACAAGAAGAGGTCCAAAATATTGCGAGAGAGAAAAGATCAACCTTCAAAATATGGAAAAAAAAAAGTAGAAGCGAAAAGGATTTGGAGAGATATCAAACCGTTAGAAAAGAAGTTAAGAAAGTGGTAAGAGATGCAAAAAAAAAGCTTATGATAATTTATACACAAAATTATGGACAAAAGAAGGGGAAAATAATATCTATAAGTTTGTTAAACAAAGAGATAGGAAAACAAATGATTTGGATACAATTAGGTTTATTAAAAACGAAGATTCAAGAGTCTTAGTAAATGATGAAAAAATTAATGGAAGATGGTGAAATTACTTTGAGAAGTTATTAAATGAAAAAGTTGTTAGCAACTTAAATATAGAAGGCCTGAGGGAGAGTCAAGAGCATATGTTTCGGTAAAATTAGGACCTCAAATGTTCGAAATGATTTAGGAAGGATGACTGGATGGTATACCTATTGAAGTTTGGAAGTGTCTTGGGGATGTAGGAGTGAGTTGGCTAACAAGATTATTTAATGGAATTTTGAGAACTAAAAAAGATGCTCGATGAATGAAGGAAGAGTATTTTAATACATATATATATAAATAAAAGAGATTTACCAAGTTGCCTAAACTACCGAGGGATTAAATTAATGAGCCATATGATGAAAAATTGGGAGAGATGGATCGAAACATAGACTAAGAATATAAAATACAGTGTATGAAAACCAGTTTGGATTTATGCCTGGGAGGTCAACAATGGAAACAATTTATGTAATGAAAAGACTTGTGAAAAAATATAGGGTGTTAAGATAAATAAGAGAGATGAAAACAATACTGAATATTGAATTGAGAAATAAAGAGTACAAGGTCTCCTATATATAGGAGTGAACCAAATACAAAATTAACCCAATACCCAATATGCGACTATAATATCTAACACCCTCTCTCAAACTCATGGTGGGTCAAACAATGTGAGTTTGTCTACTAAATATCGAAATCTCTGAACAGTATGAGATTTGGTGAAGAAGTCTGCCGTCTGCTGTGATGAGGTAATAGAATGAAGAGAAATGATCCCTGCTTCAAAGCGCTCATGAACATAATAACAATCAATCTCTATATGCTTCATTCGCTCATGAAAGACCGGGTTGCTTGCAATGTGTAGTGCACTCCGATTATCACAATGAAGAGGAGTAGGTCCTGAAAGAGTGACACCCATATCTGATAAAAGCCAACGAACATGAACAATCTCTTTAGTAGTAGCTGCCATTGCTCTGTACTCAGCTTCAATCGAAGAACATGCAACAACTGCCTATTTTTTACTTCGCCATGAGATCAGTGAATCACCAAGAAATAGACAGAAATCGGTCTATAGTGGGATCACCTGCCCAATCTAAATCAGAATATGCACTCAGCTCTAGTTTGGATGTAACAGGCATGAATAATGAGCGGGTAATAGTGCCCCGAAGATATCTGAGAATTCGAAGAAGAGCACCGTAGTGAACTGATGTAGGAGCAGAAACAAACTGACCGATAACACTGACTGCGTGAGCAATATCAGGTTTGGTCATGCATAAGTAGACAAGCTGTCCGACAATTTGTCTGTATCTAGTGGGATCAGGAAGGAGCTCACCATCAGTGGGATGAAGCTTCACATGAAGCTCTAAGGATGTATCGACTGATCGACTTTCAGAAAGGCATGCAGCAGAGATAATATCTGATGTGTATTTCTGTTGAGAGATGAGTATCCCCCGACATCCATGAGCAATCTCTAAACCCAGAAAATAACGTAGTCTGCCAAGGTATTTCATATGAAACTGCTGATGGTGGTATTTCTGGGTGGATGTAATGCCCGCAGAGTCATCCCCAATAATGATCATATCGTCAACATAAAGTAGTAGAAGTACCATCCCCTACGGTGATGACCGCATAAACATAGAATTGTCCTAAGAACTCTAACTAAAACCAGCCTTGGTGATGACAAGGCGAAAACACTCAAACCAAGCTCTAGGGGCCTGCTTCAAACCATATATAGCCCGACGTAACCGGCAAACATAACGAGGAGGAGTAGGGAGGCCAGGAGGAGGATCCATATAAACAACCTCAGATAAGCTACCATGAAGGAAAGCGTTCTTCACGTCCATCTGGTATAACGACCATTGGCGGATGGCTGCAACAGCAAGAAGAGTGCGAACAGTAGTCATCTATGCAACGGGAGCAACGGACTTATCATAATCAATGCCATGCTCCTGAGTAAATCCTCGGGTTACTAGACGA
This sequence comes from Hemerocallis citrina, assembly GCA_017893485.1. Classification (NCBI taxonomy): domain Eukaryota; kingdom Viridiplantae; phylum Streptophyta; class Magnoliopsida; order Asparagales; family Asphodelaceae; genus Hemerocallis; species Hemerocallis citrina. Next base: position 18,650,024 of record CM030361.1, on the reverse strand, counting down.
GCCTTGTGCCGCTCAATAGATCCATCAGGTTGATATTTGATCTTGAAAATTCACTTGCAGCTAGTAGGCTGAACGCCCTCCGGCAGAGGAACAACATCCCAAGTGCCAGTCTGATCAAATGCACTGAATTCCTCTACAACAGCTTTCCTCCATTCAAGATATTGAATTGCATCTTGATAGTTTCTTGGCTCATGTGTAGAGTGTATAGTAGCGAGATATGCATTAAACTGTGGAGAGTAGGAAGCTAGGGTGGCAAAACCAAATTGGTCAGAAGGACCAGTGGCATCAGGTGTATAACATGCCGAAGGAATACCAGAAGTGGAACCGGTAGACTTACGAAAAGGTGGTGGACTGACAGGGGTGGGGGGTGAGGACGGTGGAGTAGGTGCATGTGTTAGTAGGGAAGTAGGTGGGGTGGGTGTTGGCTGCTGTGGGGATGCAGGTGGTGTTTCGGCATGGGGAACAACAGGTGTAAAAACTGCAGTAGATGTGAATGGAGCCAGACGAGTGGGATCAAAAGGAATGCTGGAAGATAAAGTCGGGAGGCTAGCAATAACTGAGAAATCGAGAAATCTAGTATCCTCGAGGGGAGTCAGGTAGTAAGGGGAGTCTTCCATAAAGGATACATGTCGAGAAATGCGGACATGACCCGCTGATGGATCAAAACAACGATAACCTTTGTGTTCGGAACTGAGACTAGGTGAATGCACTTAGCAGTACGAGCGGAGTGCTTCGTGCGCTCAGTAGGAGGGAGAAGGATGTAACAGGTGCACCCAAAGGTACGGAGCATACTATGGTCGGGAGGTGAGTGATAAAGAGCCTCATAAGGCTTCGTACCAGCTAGGGCAGACGAGGGAGTAATGTTGATGAGACTAATAGAAGTCATGATAACTTCAGCCTAGAAAGAATGAGGAGCGGAAGAGGAGAGTAAAAGAGCGTGAGCCGTCTCAAGGATGTGACGATGTTTGTGTTCAGTTACACCATTCTGCTCATGTGTGTAAGGGCATGATTGCTGAAAAGGGTGCCGTGAGACTGAAGGATCGATCTCATAGTGGTGGAAATGTACTCACGTGCACCGTCCGATCAAAAATTCTTAATGCGCACACCGAACTGAGTGTGAATCATAGTTGTAAAGAACCGGTAAATATCAGGTATCTCAGATCGCTAACGCATGAGAAAAACCCATGTATGTCTAGTGAAGTCATCGATGAAGGCAACATAATAGAAATAGCCTTTCCACGAAGGTACGGTAGAGGGTTCCCATATGTCAGAATGAACAAGTTGAAAAGGATGAGTGGTTTCAGAAGTTCTTTTGTGACTAAAGGGTAGGGCAATGTGTTTGGCCAAATGACAACCCTGACAATTAGATAAATATTTAAAAGTGAGAGAACCAAGGGAACCACTGCGAGCTATAGTCTAGAGTCGTGATGCGCTAATATGACCTAAACGTCTGTGCCACATATCAGTATCAGAGAAAATAATATTGGCAAAACTAGAAGGAGAGTGATGTGTACGAAGAAAATCTAGATAATATAGACGACCCTGACGACCAGCACGCCCAAACTCCTCAGCAGTGGAGGAATCAGTAATAGAACAAGCTAAAAAGTCAAAAGTAACTACAAGACCACTATCGCACAACGCACTAATAGAAATAAGGTTTATTGATAAATGAGGAGTATAAAGAACATATGTTAATGTGAGAGTGGGCGAGCTAATCGTCCCTGAGTGTGTAATAAGAAGTGGTGAGCCATCAGTTGTGTGTAGAGATGGAAAGTGAGAGGGAAGTGTTGTGCAGGTGGTGAACAGTGTCAGATTACTAGTGAGATGATATGATGCACCAAAATCTAAAATCCAGAGCAGATTCATACCGGGAGTGGCAGAAAGTGCATGAGCAGAGGAGCCAATATTGATAGACTGACCCATGAGCTGTAATTCCAGCTGAGTGAAGCATTCTGAAGATTAGCCCAATCAGCAGGAGATAGCAAGGCTGGAGTGACGGGCATGACCGAGGATGTGAGGGAAGAAGCACTTCGAGGAGAAATAAGACTAGCGCTGTTGTGACTGAGAGCACAATGTGGAGGGAGAAGCTGCTTGTAACATCCCGAATTCCAAATAAAGCCGAATTCGAGATTCCACAGGATCTTTACTTCACTTCGTACAATTTTACAAGGAAATTAAAACTTTTCTCAATAATACATCAGAGTTTGTTTACATTGATACATAGCGGAAGACAAAATAAATTACAGTTGAATATGATTACAACATCTTTAACTTTTAAACAAAACAGCAACAACATATCCACTTTATAACTCCATGAACATCCATACCTGCATGTAAGACCGTGGGTACGTTAGTCGCTTACAACTGACGAAATGTTATACACGGCTATCCTCTCTATGTCGGAAACAGTATAACGATCTCATTACTTTAACAAATCACAGAAAGATTGAATGAATAAATAAAGTGTAGAACATGTCTACGCTAAATATGTAAGTGTATGTCATATCTTAATGCCTAATGCACACAATTTTATACTAGGATGACACTAATGCACACTTGTTCGAATTTTATGCATCCCATACTACATAGGTCCGAGGGCAAGTGCCTACGTACTCCACATTGAAGGGTTCGATCTCTCGCCATGAAACTACCCAGTAATAAAACAAGATCTAGATTATTTCACGGATACGGATCTCAGCCTCCCTGGCTATAATAACAGCTCCCAGCCTCCCTAGCTATTATATCGTGAGAATAATTCTGCAAATGCCCCTCTAGCCCCGGTATACGCATATACATTGGAGTATAGTAAACATCCGCCGACTATCCTAAGTCCCGGATAAAATACACTCCATCTCCTACGGAGCAACCACAGTCCACCAACTAGGTCTATAGCAACGAAGATCCACTGCCGACTATATAGAAGCACCCATTTACGTTTGCCCAAGTCTATTACATCTTCACTTATGTGCCTAATTATTTTAGTTCAAGATATGAATGTGTTATCAACTTAGAATCAGTTTTACCTCCTACCGGATTTGTTCACAAAAATACAAGATCGCCCGGTGGCATTGTCTCAAAATCAAGTCTCAAAATATTTCTTTCAAAATTACCTGTAACCGAGGTCTTGCTAATTTTAAATCATAAATCTTTCATGTACAAGAAACATGGGTACACATACCCTTTAATAATCATGTCTTAAACCTAGATAATTTCATCATTTTAATTCATTTCACAACTTAAGCAATGTCTCATTTTAGCACTATTCATGATTCTTTCACAATAATGAATCTTTTTCATGAACAAACTTTATTCAACAATAATTTCTTGGATAACTTAGTGCCAATAACCAATTCACATTTCAACATATATCAAGTACTCTAACTCCACATGAGAAAATCATCACATCAAGAGAAATTTATTCACATGGATAATCTATTCTCATTCTACTAATAAATTTCATTAATAATTGTAAAACCTCATTTTTCATTTCTTATTTTGCTCAATTTTAGCATAAATCAATGTCTCAAAAGTAATGTTTCTCAAGAGATCTATTTTTTTGCTTTTCAATACACAAGAAAAATCTTTAAACAATTCTCTATAAATTCTCTATCATGTTTTATGAGTATTAGGATTTTTTTTTCAAAATTTTCAAATGCATTAGAACTACTTAAATTAACACCCCCCCCCCCCCCCCCCCCCAAAAAAGTGCTGACCGTGGGTCTCGAACCCGAGCTCACAGCGCCAACGCCCAAATCAGAGCGCACCAACCATAACGTCCATATGGACTTATTGTTCAAATGCTTTGACCAAAGCTCTTAATACTCACTCTAGGTTTCGGTGGTTTTAAAAAAAAACTTTTATATATATTTGGCCCAACGAGTTTCAAACCCAGGACCTCGGAGGAGTCGACGCAACCGCCGACCACTAGGCCAAGTGCACCAGTCAATATAGAATTCATTGATAAGTTTTTATTTTATTTTTCTGTATTTCGTATCTTTTACAAAGAAACTCGTTTTCTCTAATTTCGATCGAGCCTTTCTTTTAGTTGAAACTAGTCTTATAAGAACTGAGATTAATTAACAGTAACTCACTGCATATTTTAGAAAATAAAACAACTCACAAATGTTACATTCGTTCTTTCTAGCATATTATAGTTTTATAAAAAATCGAATTTGTTCCATAACATCAACTTTATTTTCTTAAATTTACTTATCAAGAAGTACCTTCAATACTTTCATACAAATTAAAATTTTGTACAAAGGACCAAATATATCTTTAGTTCAACCATGGATATTTCAAGTATTTCTTATGCGAAAACTAATGTGTTTACCAATGTCGACGACTCAAAAACTCACAAAACAAAATTCATCTATCTCTTTTTTTTAAACATTAATCCCCCAAAAAAACTTTAATCTTTATCCATACTAATCATAGTTTTGACCAACAAGACTTGCAAACAATCTAACATGATTCATATGTATTAATTAGCATGGTATTAATTTGTTCACTACTTTCAACAAAATCATTATATTTTACTAGCATGGATTCTACAAATATCTTATTCAACTCATATTACTTTTTAAACTAATTTAGCATGCATGTTCTATTCTAGAAAGCATGAGAACACCCATTAGCATGATATAGATTTATTTGCTAGCATAACATCTTTATTACTACCAATGTATAGATTGGTTCTACTAAAATATAATACTCATCTATAATGTTTATCATGCATGTTCTACCACTAGAAAGTAAAGAAACCACCCACCTCAAGTTTGAAGGTTGAAGAAATGAAAGAAAGTGGTCACCACTCCTAGCTCCAAAGACTCCTAGCTTTGTCTCCTCTCCTAGTAATGACTCCAAGCACAAGAACACTTCTTTCCTTATTCTCTTTCTTTTATCTCTCTCTTTTCTTTCTTTCTTTCTTTCTCTTTCTTTTCTTTCTCTTTTGATTTATTTTGGTGCAAGATAAATGTAGAGAATAGGGTTCTATTTATAGGATAAAGCTAGGGTTTAATTTGCAAAATTTTACACCCCTAATAAATTCTCTTTTAATTCCACAACTCTTCATTTGCTCAACTCCTCCAGACCCTCCAATATCCTAACTCCTAAAACTCCCAACCTCTCATCTCCCCACTCCTCCAAAGCACTAACTCACCTCATTCATTTCTCCCTCCTACAAAATTTTCGGCCAACCAATTTCATCACACAGCACTTTACTCAAGTGGGCCCCCATTGTAAAGCCCACGTCACCAAGGTGACAAACCAAAATCAAGCAAGCTCCAGCACTCAGTGCTGGTTCATCCTTCACGTGGGCCCCCCTTTTTCATTACCCATTTCAATTAATTATCCAGATGCCATTTTATATAATTAGCCACCATACACTTTTCATTTAAATTATAACATAAGCCAACCATTCATATATTAAACCATACAGCATATTACTTTTTCAACACACATATATATATACTCTTGAAAATTACAGGTGTTACACACACTCTGAAATTTATTTTGAAAATAAATACACTAAGGTAGTATTCTTTTTCTCCTCTTGTAAGAGATTTACCTCTTGTAAGAGGTGGTCCACCTCTTATAAGAGTTTTTTTAGCGTTCTTTTTTTACCTCTTATAAGATATTTTTTTCAAAATCTCTTATAAGCCTAAAAGACTTCTAGTAGTCTCTTTCAAATTCTTATAAGACTTCTATCACTTAAAAAGTCTTTATTACCCCAAAGTTTATATTATAATTGTTACTAATTAAACTAGTTTATATATTAGTCTATAGTAGCTCGGAACATGCTATCCTAGAAAAAGTGTAATCATATACGTAGTTGACTGTAATATGCTATCCTAGAAAAAAAATTGTGGGAATTCATTCTTCACAATCTCGAACAATTATGTTAGGGATGCTGTTGAAACACTGATTTATTTAAAGAGATATATATTTACGTCCAGAAAGTACATTACTTGAGTTGTGGCTAGTTGATTTGTCCTGTTATGATGCCACAATGTTCAAATCCTGCAGCCGACCAGGTTTTTTTTTATATATTTATTACAGCTAAGAGAGAATTTATATTAGCCCATTGACCTTAATTTTTTTTAATTCAACTTCTTTGAAACAAATTATTTATATTTATACATACTAATTTTCACACTAATTAAAAGTCTATAGTAGCCCGGAATTATAATTGATGATTTACACTGATTTGTAAATTTAACTTGCCATTAAACTAGTTTATATATTGGTAATTTGAACTTATCTTTTCTTGTCCTTCATCTCATTATTTTTATACTTTGGGGGTAATATAGGCTCTTGTAAGAGGTGAAAAAAGAACAGAAATCTCTTATAAGAGGTTCTTATAAGAGGTTATTTTTATATAAAAAGAATACCTCAAGAGGCTCTTACAAGAAGCTCTTACTGTAAACCTCTTATAAGAAGCGAAAAAAAGAACAGTACCTAAAATATGTTCGCCGAAAACACATGCGTTGCACGTAAAATATCAAAATGCGAAAATCGATTTTACCAACAAAAAATTATTAAAATATAATCGAAAACAACATAAGAAAAATTATATTTACTAATTTAATATATTTCATGATGAATTCACTGCACGTAGAAAACACGTGCATTGTACATGCAAAATTATCTTAATCGAAAATAGAGGAAATGAATTTCCATTTTATAAAAATAGATTTGAAAACAAAAAATAAATAATTGGAACCCAGAAATTATCACCCGTAGCGGTGGAAAAATATGTAATTAGTACGTGCATTGAAAACATGTAAAAAGCACGTAGAATACAAAGATTGAAATATTATATTTTTGTTGACTCAAAATAGGAAAAAATCAGTACGGAAAGTGCATAAATAGTCGGAGATCAAATACGAGGTAAAAACACGTTACAAAATATATGTGCGTAACACACGAGGGCAAAATTGAAAATTTCAATTTTGCGGGGTGTTACACTGCTAGTGTCTGGATCGGGGTAGGGAGTAGGGCGGTCCTACTGGTGGCGGAAGTAGAAGTGGGGTCAGATGAGGAATGATGTTGGGAGAATGTAGGAGGCCGGAGGCATACTGAAGGTGTTGCTGCTGTTGTTTGAATCTGAAGGAGGAACGAGAGGCGGTTGCTCGGGGAAGTCGGTGGAGGCAAAAATACGTGGAAGAGACTGAGATTCCATCCAGTGGTAGTAGTAGTACCTGTATTTTTTTTTTTTTTGATTTTTTGATTTTTTGATTTTTTAAAAAAATTTATTTACAGGAAAAAATGGGTTTGTGGGTTTAGGGTTAGGAGATATAGGATATGAGTTTCGGGTAAAAAGAAAATGGGATTCAGGTTATGGGTAGTAGAAGGAAAAAAAAGGGTTTCAGAGATTTTTTTTGGGGCGGGGGGGTGGGGGTGAAGGTTGGAGGAGGTCGAGGAGGACGGGGTGGTGGGGGGGGGGATGTGGGAGAGGTGGAGAAGGAGAACGGCGGGGGGGGGGGGGGGGGGGGGGGGGGGGCGCTAGGAGAGGGGTGCCGAAGGGAGTGGCGACGGGGAGAAGGTCGCCGGAAGTAGGGGGTCGGTGAAGAGGAGCTGCGGAGCAGATGCCGACGATGATGAGGAGCTTCGGTTGATGGTCGGGAAGTAGGGGGTCGACGAAGTTGATGATGGGTTGAGGAAAAGGACAATGAACATGATTTTTTAATATATATATATACTAGGTTTGCCCGTTGACACGTGCCTACGGCACGTCTTTGGAACAATGCACCTTATTTGATCATAAAAAATAATTTTGGAGGTCCAGCAAATTAATTGAAGTAGCAAACATAAAGCAAAAAAACATATTATATGTTATTTTTGATTTTTTTAAAATTATTTTTAAAGTTTTTAAATTTTTAAATTTTAAATTTTTTTTAATTTTTTAATATTTTAAAATTTTTAAAAAAATATTTTCTTAATTTTTTAATAATATATAGATTAGGGAGGGAGAGAGAAAGAGAAAAAAAATTAAATAAATATAGGAGTTGTTTTAGGTGGGAGATTTGAATTTGAGTTTTGGGGGGAAAATATGCATTGTAAGGTTAGATCTGGGCCTTTGATTTTTGAGGGGATTGAAGGGGAGCCACTTGATAGCTTTCTTTGTGTTTTATTATATATATATATATATATATATATATATATATATATATATATATATATAATTTTTTTATTTTTTTTTTAATTTTTTGCTGCTGTTGGAATTTTAGGATTTGATGGAGAAATTCAATAGAGGAAAATTTTGTATAACTGGCTCTGATACCATGTTAAGATAAATTAGAGAGATGAAAACAATACTGAATATTGAATTGAGAAATAAAGAGTACAATGTTTCCTATAATAAGAGTGAACCAAATACAAAATTAACCCAATACCCAATATGGGACTATAATATCTAACATAGAGAGAATATGAAAAATCTACATATGGTATTTATAGATCTAGAAAAAGCAAATGATAAAGTTCTTAGGGATATAGAATGATGGGCATTAAATAATAAAAGAGTAACTATTTAGTATATTAAGGTAATTAAAGATATGGATGAAGGGGCAAATACCACAATCAGAACAACCACATGAGAGACCAATGATTTTTCTATTACCGTAGGTTTACACCAAGATTCGGCTTTAAGCCTCTACCCCTTTACTTTCGTTATGGATGAATGGACGAGAGAAATACATGATGAGGTGCCTTGGTGTATGCTTTTTGTCAATGATGTCGTCTTAGTGGACGAGACCAGAGCAGGAATCCATGTTAAATTAGAATTGTGGAGAGAAACTTTGGAAGCTAGAAGCTTTAGAATAAGAAGAACTAAAACATAGTATATAGAGTGTAATTTTAGTGATATTCGGAACACAAATGAGGAAGTAGTGCAGCTTGATGGTCAAGAGATACCTAAGAGAGGCCGTTTCTGATTTAGGCTCGATTATACAAAGAGATTGGGGGATTTGTGAAGATGTTATACATATGATCCAAGCATGGTAGCTTAGGTGGAGAAGTGCCAGTGATGTTTTGTGTGACAGACGTATACCTTTGATGTAGAAGAATTTTTTTTTATAAGACGGTTGTTAGACCATCAATAATGTATGTAAGAGTGTTGTGCAATAAAGAAATAATATGTCCAAAAAATGAGCGTAACAGAGATGATGATGCTAAGTTGGATGTGTGGTAAAACTAGGAATAATAGAATTAGAAACGAGCATATAGGAGACATGCTAAACGTTGCTCATATCCAAGATAAATTAAAAGAGATGATTTGGATATGTCACATGTAGACCGAATAGTGCATTCATTAGAAAAATTGATTTGATAAGTATTGAAGACAGAGTTAGGGGTTAGGGAAAGACATAAACTTATTTGGATACAAACGGTCAGAAAAGATATGATAACTTGTAAACTTACAGAAGATATTGTGCTAAATCGAGCAGATTGAAAAATCAGGATTTATGTAACGGACTTCAACTGGTTGGGAAAAAGACATTACTAAACAATACAAACATCTATTTCACGTGCATAAGCACGTCTCTCCAAGTGAAGGATTAACCGGTTTAAGACTGGTAAGCTAAAACTTCCAACTACCAAATTCCACACTTCCATCAATTTGATCGAACCATTGACTCAATCCTCGTCTTATTCCCCAAACCCTCATCGTGTAAGAGAGAGAAAGGGGAAAAGAAATGGCCTTGATTTCGCTCAAGATAGCCGTAGCTGTCGTTATCGTCTCGCTCTCTGCTTCCATCTCGTCCTCTATTCCCTTCATCGTCTTACATGGTTTGTTTATTGGAATTTATTTATTTATTTATTTATTTTGGTTTTTTGCGGGAGGGGGGATATCTGATTATGTATCGATTGTGATTAATTGTTTTTTGTTAGGGATTGGGGATCAGTGCAAGAATCGAGGAGTGACGCAATTCACGGAGCTTCTGAGCAACTATTCTGGAGTTGAAGGATACTGCTTGTGAGTTTCTTTTTCTAAATTGCGATTTTGTTTACTTTAATTTGATTTTCGTGGTGCTATATGACTGCACTTGATGGGAACATCTACATACCAGTAGTAAGTTCTGTTACCATGACACTTTTAACTCGATTGTTATTGAGTTTAAAAGGTTATATAAATTTTGATGAACTAATTAATGTTAGATAGTAGTGATTTTGGATCCCCCGCGCGCGCGAAATAGGTCGTTTTTTAAAACTAATTCCCGAAATAGATTGTTTCAAAACTAATTCCCAAAATAAGTCTGTTCTCATAAAGTACCGAACTGTGGCCTCTTCGATAATAAGGCCGCAGTTCATGCCATATACTGCTAAACTCCTAGACTTGGGATTATATTTCCTAATTGTAAAATGTGAAAAATACGATACCGCAGTTGGGTATTGCTGCCTCGATATAACATAAGCTGCGGCCTCAATTATATGCTTCGTAAGACCCAGTTTTCAACATATAACTGAGGCCGTAGTTATGGACTGCGGCCTATGTTATATCGAGGCCGCAGTACCCAACTGCGGCCTCATATTTTTCATATTTTACACTTAGAAATTTTTTCCCATGTCTCGGAGCATATTAGCTATGATATGTACTGAGGCTATAGTTGTGAACTGCGCCCCAAAAATCGAAGAGGCTGCAATTCAGTACTGCGGCCTATGGTATATCGAGGCCGCAGTTGGTCTCGTATTTTTCACATTTTATACTTAGGATTTTTTTTCTCCAAGTCTAGAAGTATAGCATTATATGGCATGTATTGAGGCCGCAGTTGTGAACTGCGGCCATGTTATCGAAGAGACCGTAGTTCAGTACTACGGCTTATGAGGACAGACCTATTTTGGGAATTAGTTTCGAAACAGCCCTATTTTGAGAATTAGTTTTAAAAAAGGCCTATTTCGGAAAAAAAATCGTGATTTTGGAGTGTGTTCATCTGAGTGATGCGTAAGAACTGTTTTTATATGATACTTTGGTAAGTGTAATGAGGGGCAGTTAAATTCTAACAACGTCTGATTCCAGCAGTGGAAGATCTACCTATTCCTATGTTTCACGTTTACAACTAAAATTGGTGGGAATCCACCTTCTTTAATGATGTTTGCTCTTCACTTGTTCGCTTGTCAAATTGAATTTTCATATAGTGATTTCCAAATTGGCTTGGACTACTTTTTGGCTTCTCAATAAATATGGTCTTTCAATGCCTTCCCTCGCAAAATCTCATCCATAGAAAGGGATTTCCCTTTTCGTAATATGGTGATGTGGTTGTGGTGCCCACCAAATAATTTGCAAGCATGTTTTGTGCAAACTAACAAACGAAAACCTCTCTCTGAAGTTGTAGCGATGGTGGAATGGGATTCAACCACTTTCCACTTTAATTACTACCCTGTACTTGGATATCTAACTTACATCACCCCTCACGATGTACGCTACTCTTTTACAATATGATAAAAATTTGGAAGGGTTTTGGATGAGCTTAACTTATTTATCTATGGCAAGGCTCTCAGATCTGCATTAGATATCAATGTGTCATTTTTGTTTTAGATGCAACCTTACTAGGAATGTGTATTTCTACCTATGGTATGCATGCAAGATTATTGCCTAGTAACAGAATATCTAAAATAAGTGGACTATTATGTTGTGAGGTAATTTAAAGAAAGCTTATAATAGGGACTATGTAGATTGAGTGGTAGGTTTTATAAGAGGTAACTTTATAGCCATTATATTGATGTGATTAAGGATATGCAGTGTGGAGTACTACTATGAGATGTTCCCTATCAGAATAGGAGGATCAACATTATATTTATTTATCTTAACTACTAGGTGTTATAAAAATGTTTAGAAGAAAAACAACTTTTGATTGAGAGGCACATAATTAGAGAAGGAGAAGAAGAACAAAAACCGAACCAATTGAAAATCGTTCAAATGTAAAGAAAAATAAATGAACAGAGAATAAAACCGAACCGATTGATAATCGAGTCCTGTGTATTACACAGAGTCCTTAAAACAGATTCGTCGCCTCACCGGTGCTGTGGAGGAACGTAGTAGCATCTGTCTTACAAGATGAAACGATTGTCAAGTGTCAACGGGGGCAATACAATGCTACACTTCCGAACTGATTGATGTGTTGAAAACTATCACCGACTGAAGAACAGAGGAGGACATAGAGGAAGAGAGTTTCGGTGTGTAGAATGAGGGGAGAAGAGGCCTTTATATATAGGGTCAGAAAAAAACAGGTGAGTGAATGCCCAAACTGTAACGACAGACAAAATCGTTTCTCAGTTTAAAATGGGTTGTAACGGCAGGAAAAACTGTTTTCCGGTTTAAAATCGGGTTGTAACAGCAGATAAAACTGTTTCTTATTTATTTCAGCTGTTACAGATAAGAAAATCAGAACTAGTGCAAAAATAATCCCTGCACGGGGTGTGGTTCAGTTGGTCCGACATTCGTGTCCGCAGGACATGTCAGCGCACACAAGTCGATCGCGCGAGAGAGCCTTCTGGCTTGCTATCTTACAATGCCAAGAAAGGGTTTATTATATATACCTTTCTAATTCTTATGATTTTTCCGATATGGGACTAAAGTCCCTCAACCCATTTTCAGACATCAAGTGTCTCACTTTGGGAGTCAACTGCTCATTCAAAGAATTACAGATGAACGTACAAAAGGAATTTAACCGTTTTGAGCAAGTAAATATATGATTTTGATGTACTCACGAAGGAGAACACAAATCCATAAAGATCTCTCACTAATTCATAGTGGATCTTACTCAAAAATTGCCTCAAAACTGGTTCGTAAAATGGTGTTAAAACACCCATTTTCTAACACTAGGTATATCCAATATGAGGTCCCATGGTTCTTGCTGTTTATTGACATATAACGTTAGTTGTAAATTTGTAGTGAATATTTTGTTGCTAAACTAGAAAAATAGAGAGAAGCTTTGGGACCTTAGTGATTTTGATTTTAGTATGTAAAAAATGGAGTATATGTAATATGATTGTAGCACTATTATCTTGAATATAAAGGCCTTAAAGTGCACAATTAAGATTTTTTAGAATGTTTTTGCCAATGTCTTTTCCTATTTGTTTGGTACACTAACAATATTGATGTGCATATGCTTAACAGCGGACCCTTCATTGCCCATCTCCACATTAGAATTTAGACATTTATGTGATATGTTTTTAATATTATCAAGTATATAACTGGGATTCTGCTGGGTCAATCGATGCAAGCTGCTTAAGAGGCTCATGAAATCACTAGGGATGGGGATGAAGTGGTGATTATTGACCCTTAGTTTATCTACTTTCTGAATGATGGTGATGGTTGCTGTGTGTGTATATTGTGTGTATATTCTGATACTTAGATGGTTATGACTACTTTCTTTTGTTTTGGGTGCTTCTATTATGTTGTGAAGTACCAGCATGCTACTATCTTTGTATGTTCAGAACAATGGATTTGGTTTTCTTATAATATTTTGGCTGGAATCCTGTTTGGATTCTATCTATTGATTGATTTTTTTTTAAATTATCATGCATATAAATGCCCTACTCATGTCTAAATTCTTTTGTTGACTTCATGGATCCTGTAGCATCCATCTCAGCATTCTTGTTTCCATTCTTGTTTCCAGGGCTGGCCTCAGTTTACAGGGGCCCAAGACGAACTCCCGAAATTGGGCCCCCATACAAAATATTTTTTTTACTTTTTTTTTACTACAATTCTTAAAAACCGATATATATATATATATATATATATATATATATATATATATATGAGTAATGTGAGCCTCATATTTGTATGAGGAAATTTTCCTCATACAAAGTGATTATACTCACTTGGTAGGGCTCTTATGGAAGATCCAGTCCGTCCATCATTTTTATCATGCTAATAGATGTATGTATAGAAAAAATCCAGTGGTTTGGATTGTCATTCACCCTTGCATCATGTGGGTCCAATTTGTGGTTCGATTTGTATTACTGTTGAAATCGTTCATTTTTCAACCACATGATGCATGGGCGAATGACCTCCAAACCACTTGGTTTTTTCTACACATACATCCATTAGTATGATAAACATGATGGACGGAGTGGATCTTCCATAAGAGCCCCACCAAGTGAGTATAATCACTTTATATGAGAAAAATTTCCTCATACCTTATATGAGGCTCACTTTTCTCTCTCTCTCTCTCTATATATATATAGATAGATAGATAGATAGATAGATATATATATATATAGATGAAAATTTAGGGATTTTTGAAAAAAAATCTTCATACAAATCCAAGCCCAACAAAATAAGCCGGTCCAAGTATTAATTTTAAAAACAAACGCCCAAAAAATTAAATTTGGGGGCCCCTAAAAAAACATTATGCGCAAAATACATATATGTAAATACAAGGGAAAAAATTGGGGGTCCCCTAAAATTGCGAAAAGTTCAGGGGCCCGAGGCGGCCGCCTCCCCGGCCTCCATTGGGGGACCGGCCCTGCTTGTTTCAAATACTCATTTTTTTCCTGCCCATATCCAGACCCTTAAGGGATAGCTAGTTATATGGCTATTTAATAAAACTTCTCTCAGTAAAATTAATAGTTGCTGCTAGATTTTTCATCTTTTTCAAATTATACTATTGTCTCATCTCATAGTCTTAGGGAAGTTATATTTTTATACATTCCGCTGTTGTAATTTTTGATCTAAAGTCTTTTGTTTCTTTACTATGTCCGTACTTTCTAACTCAGATACCATCCTTCTCTAGACTCATCACCAAATACAACATCATCAAAAGTGATCAGACAACATGAACCATTGGACTTCATCTTGAATATGAAGATTCGTCTATTTCTAATCATTAACTAATACAAAGAGAATATGACTTCATATTGATACTTGATATGAGCCTAGGGTAGAGGGTATGGCTTAATCTCCAATCCAAATTTTCTTATCCTAGCCACTACCCCAATCCATATATTTAGTCCCGTCAATATATGTACTGGACATTAAATTTTTTAAATCTAAAACTAACCCCATAATTTCTTTATAGTTTATGTTTTAAGCCTTTTCTAGATCACTAAAAGTGAAAACCACATGCTAATCTCTTTTCTTTCACCTATTTGTTTCACCAGATTTCCCTTACTTTCTGTTTTAAGCCTCCTGGTTACTTAGCATCAGTTTAAAAAAACAATTGTTTCAGCACAAGCCGCATATGTTTTTCATATCATTCCTGTTATTTACTAAATCGGTCAGCAAGTCTTTTTAACTTGTATATGCTAACATTTTTTATTTTATGGAACTCTGACTTATTTCATTTCCTTTTTCTTTTTAGAGAAATTGGAGATGGAACAATGACCTCCTGGTTCATGCCTATGCAGGAACAGGTTAAATTTCTCTGCAATAGTATTTGCTTGTCTCCTCTTTGTATATATCCTATTTCTAATCCGACGATTTTTTCCTTCTATTTTTTCAGACTTATACAGCTTGTGAGAAGGTGGTAAATCTGATTGCACTATTTATGGTTGTGCTTCTCTTTTCATATAAATTTATCCCTCAAGGTGTTTGGTTGTTTTCCAATTCAACAGGTAAAGGGAATGAAAGAATTAAGCGGGGGTTACAACATAGTTGGGCTTTCTCAGGTAATATGAAGTTTTTGGATAGTTTTTGTTCTCCGTGTTATTGTTAGTGCACAAGTAATTCATTGATCCATACCGTATTTGTCTAGATTACTTCATACTCCTATAAAATCATATGAAAATTTGAAATTGTGTTCCATTAAGCCTGTTATGACTGAAGTGACTGTTGTTCACACTTTATGTTCTGTTACTTACATATAGTATGAAGTTGGTTGACAACATTGGTGTATCATTATAGAGTTCTTACATAGAAACACCTTGAAGTAGTAGATGTAAAAGTCCGTATATCATAATTTGGATTACAATATGCAGGTTATGAGTTCTGATTTTTTTTTTTTATATTGCAGGTATTTTGAAGTGATTAGGTTATTATAGCAAAACAAAGTCATTAAATTACCTTTACTTAATCATAATTTGCCAGACAATTTATTCTAATCTAAATCTTTCCATCAATCTTCCTATAATCATTGTCTATTCAGCAATTAGGGCATGTTACCTTCATATAATCTTTTTGGCTATTCTCTTGGGTGTCTCTACGATGTTCGAACTGTTGGTTTTTCTCTGAATACAACAAATTCAGCCTCATCTTTGACTAAAGGAAGCTACCACATTTAGCAATGTGAATTTTCACATGCCTATTTTGACGGAGGGTATGTGAACCCATTTATGCTGGCTGTAATATTTCACCATGGTTATAAGCAGATGAATCACATGCTTCTTGACAATAGATTACTGGGTAAGGTTGCTGAAATAGTTTCACAATTGCGAAAGATGAAAATAGTAATGGTTTTGGGCAGGGCCGGCCCAGAGTTCCCAGGCGCTCGAGGCGAACGACCCAAATAATTATTTTTTGGGCCCCTAATAACAATATAATTTTTTTATGCATAAAATACATGCCTATATTTACAATGGGAATACAAATTTGGGGGCCCCTAAAATTGCAAAAAATCCGGGGGCCTCACCTGCCTCAAGGTGGGGGCCGACCCTGTTTCTGGGTCTATATAAATGAGCCCTTGGCTATCCAAAGGAGTTGTTGTTGCCAACTATGAACATAGATCCCAGAGAGTGAAAACACTACATGTTTTTCAAAGAGAGGGAGAGGTGCTCAGTTTTCTTCTTCTTCTCACCTTCATCCCCTTTGTGCTAAACTGAGATTTTGTTTTGTTTGAGGGCTTGCGTGAGAGATTCACAATGTTCTCTATAGTATTCTCCTTTTGTTTAAATAGTGGAATCCTCGTCATTTCTCCCTTGGACGTAGGGTGATTTTGACCGAACCATGTTAAGTCTTATATGTACTCTTTTCTTTGTGTTTCCTCGTGTTGTCTTCACCCTTGGACGTATGCCAATTTTGTCTGAACCATGTTAAGTCTTGTGAGGACTCTTTTTGCTGTGTTTATTGTGCTTACATCTCTTTTACACTCATTGTCTACATCGTGCAACATCTCATCCTAGAAGCCTTTCCAATTTCCTAACACTAATTCTCTGGAAAATGCAAAGTAGAGTACTATATTATTGGCCCCTTCTCACAACATTACCATGTCATAAGCTGGTGCGACTTCTCCTCTGATTGTCTCACCACTCAGTTATTTGTACTACTTAACCAACCTCTCCCAGAAAAAAGTAAAGAATCAAATAATGGAGAAAACAAACAAGTTTTTATAGTAATATAGATCTGAGTTGGTTTTGAATTCTGTCTGTTGGCTTTGTCTTTCTTTTCATGTATAATCATGAAAAAAGAACATTGACTGCTGGAGAAAATATTGAAGATACTCTGCATATGGAATACATGATTCAAAAAGGTCTGCTCTTTAGATGGGACTTTACTTGCACTTCTCTTACCTCTGGAGCAGATTTGTGTACTCCTTCCTTGATCCAGTATGTTTAAGATATTATCTTCAGAAATCTTTCACTTCTGATTATATTCCCATTCTTATACCAATTTGGTATATGTAATATTCACCACAGTGCTTCTTAAGTGCTAACCTTAATTTAATTACATGTAGGTTAGCCATGCTTCCTCATTTATGACTAGTTAGTTGAGACAAATTTACTAGAGTTTTATGTATATGTTACTCATCAGTCATGTCAGCTATGGAAACTTGATCCAAACCATTGGGTATAATAAATCAATTGGTTATCATTGGACTAGATAATTTGGCCATTAACCCAGTAATTTTCATCCAACCTAAACAACACAGGTAACATTGTATCCTCTTCAGTGGTTGCTTAGTTTTCACCTTCACAAGTCCATCTTGACTACCAACTATAAATGACCGAAATTATCCTCTTTGCCTAACTAGAATTTAAGTAAATGGAGTGTGGTCATGGTTTGCTGATTGACAAACAATTCTAGTTTTAATAAAATAACTGGTTGGTTAACCCCCTCCGGTCCTCATAATGTTTGATATAGTGATACTCTATGCAAGTACATCATTTTTTTTAAAAAAACAAATGGGATCTATATATGTCCCAACACATTTTATAAAAAAAATTCAAAAATCTGCTTGTCACTTTGACTCTTACTGCTTAGGGTAAATTACAATAAACTACCATGAACTTGTTTTGCTTTCACTTAATGACCTTGAACTTGCTTTATTGCTCATGCCTACCAAGAGCTTGTATTTCTTTCTAATTAACTTCCATAAACATGTTTGTTTCTTAAAACTTTATATTCCAGTTCAGGGTTAGAACAAGTTCAGGGTAGTAAAGTGAAAGGTAAAACTATTTCACAATAGGCATGTATAATAAAGCAAGTTTGTTGTGGTAAAGTAAAAAGCAAAATAAGTTCATGGTAGTTTAATGAAATTTACCCCTACTACTTATGTTAGCTTCAGAAACTTACTCTATATCATATGTTGGTGTATCACCTTATCCATCCTTTCGAGAACGTTATTTTCTTTGCTTTTCTATTTCAAACTTAACAACTAGTCAAATAATATGACTTAAAAATTATTTTAAAAATGAAATCATATTTGTCTTCTTTTCTTTGATCTTCTTTTTTTATATTTATCATAAATAATGTAATAAGGTATTGTGGTGAAAACTTCTGTTCTTGACTAAACTTTCTTTTAGTTATATGCACAGACTCCTAAGTTATTATCAAAAGGATAGCTTTCATTACCTGAGTTATTGGCATAATATTCATTATGGATTGTCAGGCATTTATTTTGTGTTTCAGCCTGCTTTGCTGGCTCAAACTATAACCTGAAACTTGGTCAAGAGGATCACTGGTTTTCCACTTGATAAAACTTGTGAGATTTTTTTTGTGTAGCTACTAGTTGGGTTCAGACTGCAATAATTACAACATATTCCTTGTGGCTCGTTTTCCTTAAAAGAGTTTAGATCTGGCATAAAAATAATTCCAATTATATATATATATATATATATATATATATATATATATATATATATATATATATATATATATATATATATATATATATGTATATCTTCATATGTGCTTAGCTTGTCAGTTTAGTTCCATATATTAATAATGGATCATGCAGGGTAACTTAATTGCTCGTGGAATAATAGAGTTCTGCGATGGAGGGCCTCCAGTAAGATTTTCTATTCTTTATCTCATGTTATATCTTGTTCTTTCCATTTCATTAATATTGTTAGTATCCTTCATGCTCGAAGGTTTATTTTAGAATATTGGAAATGTAATCTTTAAAGCGTTTTAAATTCATAGCGATTACTGAGAACTCATTATACTAGAATTCAGATTTATGTAGATTAGAATATTATGGCACTTGGTGTCAAATATATATATGGATATGATCTTCTTCCTTTAGGCTGTTAGTCTCTTTAGATGAAAAGCTAACTATTAGAATGAATGCTGAGTTGCCTAGCTATAAATTAGTTTACTGGTCAAGACCAATGCACACTAATGGATATTTTGCAAATAATGATGATGAACTATGGTGATAACAACAAAAGCGACACAAATATAAAAGATAAAAAATTTACTCCATGCCGGTGCTATTCATCATTGTATAGTATGGAAGGAACCATCCAGTTTTATTCTTGTGATTCTAACTGTATGGTCTATGGGTCATTTAGTTATCATTTCTTATGACCAGCAGCTCAAAACAACCTACGTCAAAATTATGTGTTGGGTCAATTATTGGCCACTATTGATTGAACTTTTTTTTTTGAAGATCGGATAGAGTTGGTAGATATTATATTAGATTAGTGATGTAAAACCAACCCTAAAACAGAGAATTTCCAAGAATTTTAATGGGTTAATTTTACCAACATGAAAGTGCGGATCTAAGTTGGAAATTTAAACAGTTAACAGTTTCGATGGGTTTTCAAGAATTGAATAAGTGTAACAGTCCCAATTAATAAGTCAACCTTACAATCAATTAAATCCCTACGCGTTTAGCAAGTAATAAGTTCAATACTGATTCGTACTCTACTCTAGCATGTGGAACACTCAATCTCAGTTATTTTGTGGACGACAGGCAAATTAGATAATATACTAGATAATAGGGCAGTAGAACACAAATATTAATAGTGGAAAGAGTATACCGAATGCGAAGAACAATTGCAACAATCGAAGCAGCTACTGCTTGAGTGACTGGTGACTGTTGGGCTGCAATCGGACCGGTGAAGTGCTGTGCTGCCGCTGGCGGCTGACTGGCTACGAGGCAAAGGGGGTAAACGACGAAGGGGGGGCTGCTGGAGGCGTGGAGGTGGGTGACTTGGGGTGAGTTGGTTGGTGGTGGAAGTGAGAGGGGTGATCGACGAGGGTGAGGGAAAGGACGGTCGACGAGGTGGAGATGAGGTAGCGGGATTGGGGTTGGGTTCGGGTTCGACAGACAAGGAAAGAAGGGTAGGTGGATTTGAGGGGAACAATGGGGTTTTTTGTTGGTCGGGGTGTGTTGTGGTGGAGTTGAGCGGTGAGGAGGGGGTTGCTGGGCGATGGCGGGAAGGGAGATGGGTTTGGGAAGGAAGACGATGGGTTGATTTTCTTTGTGGGGATCGGGATAGGGAAGAAGATGAGTGGCTGTTGATGAGGAGGGCGGCTGATGTAGGGGTTTTGTGATTAGGGTTTTGTAATAGGGATTATGAAAATTAGGGTTAGAGAATTTATATGTGAGGGATTTTAATTTGGGGATAGATTTTAGAATTAATCACTAACTCTAAAATTGTATTAGGATTTATCACAAACCCTAATTTAGATCTCAGTTGTATCACACAAAGGAGAAGGAGGAAGAGCAAAAACTCAACACAAATTTTTTAATCAATAATGGCATATCTTCTCATTCATCTCAAGGCCTTTAAATAGGCTCAAAATACATCTTGATACACCTCTCCCAAAATATTCTCAAAATCTAAAAAATACAAAAAGATTACATATGACTATAATTTCCAGAAACAAAAATGGTAATGAAATAAAAATCCTAAACTAAATAGAGCAGCTGATGAAGACGACGCCTGCACTGATAGAAACGCCCAAATCGTTTGGAACCGATGTCCTCATCATTCTCCCCGGGTGGGAGAGGGCTCGACCCAGTCGAGTCAAAACCAGTCCTCCTATCATAGTGCTCCAAGAGATCTAGATCCAAGCGCTGGAGCTCTCCACGATCTATCCAAGTGTTCTCCGACTCCGGCTTGTTTTTCCAACTTACCAAATATCTATGAATACCACTATCTCTAGTAGAGATTATCTGATCATCTAAAATATTATCCAACTCTACTGTCGATGGGGTAAGTAGTATCTGGTAGTGGGGGTAATGGGAGAATCTCATCATTAGGCTGCAGGGTAGGCTCATCTATAAGAGGATTTCTAGGGTTAAATTCTGGGCCTTCATAGGGTACTAGATTCTCAATATTGAAAGTTTTACTGATGCCAAAGCCTTCGGGGAGGTCAACAACATAGGCATTATCATTGATTTTATGAAGAATTTTAAATGGACCTGCAGCACGTGCATTCAATTTCTTAACGGATCCCGCTGGGAACCGTTCCGGACGAATTCGAACCATCACTTCGTCACCCACATTAAAAGTTTTAAACTTCCTTCTAATATCAGCTCTTAACTTGTAGTTAAAATTATTTTCCTTAATTTTCTTGGAAGTTTTTCTATGTAAGTCATGAATGCGGGATGCAGATTCGGAGACTCGGTGATGTTCTAACATGGGGGCAAGATCTATAGGCTGCCTAGGACGATAATCGTGTACAACTTCGTGTGGACTCATGCCAGTGGTTCTATTCCTAGATGTGTTATAAGCAAATTCAGCCACCGTTAATTTTAAATCTCATGTTCCCAAGTTCTCTCCCATAAGAGTACGTAAGAGATTGCCAAGACTCCGATTGACAACCTCAGTCTGTCCATCTGTCTGTGGGTGGAACGCTGACGAAAACTTCAATTTTGTACCCAACTTGTGCCATAGGGTCTTCCAAAAATAACTCGTGAATTTCACATCCCTATCAGACACAATGGTATTTGGCAACCCATGTAGCTTCACAATATTATCAAAGAAGATCTGAGCCACGCGGGATGCATCAAAAGTTTTCGAGCACGGGAGGAAGTGGGCCATTTTAGAAAAATGGTCCACGACGACGAGAATGGAGTCGTGTTTCTTGTGTTTTCGGTAAGCCTAACACAAAATCCATACTCACGTCTTCCCAAGGGCGGCTGGGAACAGGTAATGGAGTATACAGGCCTGTGTTTTGTTTTTGTTGCTTGGCAAGTTGACAGGTGTGACATCTGTTAACAAGTCTCACAACGTCTCTCTTTAGCTTCGGTCAGTAAAACCTATGTTCCACAGCATCAATGGTCTTGCTATGCCCAAAATGTCCAGCAAGGCCACCAGCATGCAATTCCCAAACAAAATACTCTCGTAAAGATGTACTAGGAATGCACAGTTTGGAGCGATAGAATAGATAACCATCTTTCAAGAAATAATCATCTATCACTCGAGTTATGCCCTCCTTCAAAGAAGTGTAGATCTCGTGAAATTCTGGGCAGGAGGCATACTCATCTCTCAATCTCTCAAAACCAATAATTTCGGTACGCAGTGCAGATAAGATCATGTGACAACGACTTAGCGCATCTGCGGCCTTATTATCAATCCCTTTTGTGTGCCTAATGGTATATGAATATTCCTGTAAGAACTCTACCCATCTAGCATGTCTCGGATTTAACTTTTGTTGAGAATTAAGGAATCTTAAGGCCTCATGGTCTGAGAAAATAACGAATTCTTGCGGCAGGAGATAATGTCGCCAATAGCGAAGTGACTGAATGACCGCATAGAACTCTTTGTCATAGGTGGAGTATTTTTGTCTTGCTTCGTTCAGCTTTTCACTGAAATAAGCAACAGGATGACTCTCTTGACTGAGGACTCCACCTATACCAATACTAGAAGCATCACACGTTACTTCGAAGACTTTAGTGAAATCAAGCAACCTCATGACAGGTGTCTGAGTCATTCTCTTTTTGATCTCTTCGAAGGCTTTCGTGGCTTCTTTCGACCAGACAAACTCATCTTTCTTCAAACAGTCGGTTATCGGAGCCATGATCGTGCTAAATCCTTGCACAAACCGATGATAAAAGGTGGCAAGGCCATGAAAACTCCGCACATCACGAAGATTGCGGGGCTCAGGCCACTCTGTAATAGCTCGTATCTTTTCTGGGTCAGCAGATACTCCTCTGGCAGACACAATAAATTCCAGAAAAATAGTCTGATCGGAGAGGAAGGTACATTTGGTAGGATTAGCATAAAGCTGTTCCTTCCTCAAAACACTGCAGACCTGTCTCAAATGGTCAAGATGTTGCCCAATGGATCAGCTGTAAATGAGAATATCATCAAAGTACACCACAAGGAACTTGCCCATAAAGGGACGGAGTACTTGCGTCATGATTCTCATAAACGTGCTTGGGGCATTTGTCATTCCAAATGGCATGACCATCCATTCGTACAGGCTATCCTTCGTCTTGAAGGCGGTCTTCCACTCATCACCAGGACGAACACGTATTTGGTGGTAGCCACTTTTAAGATCAATCTTGGAGAAGATTGTGGCACCAGACATCATGTCCAACATGTCATCCAAACGAGGAATGGGAAAACGGTATTTCACCGTGATCTTGTTTATGCACGGCTGTCCACACACATACGTCAGGTTCCATCTTTCTTTGGCGTCAATAGAGCAGGAACAGCACAAGGACTTAAGCTTTTTCTGATGAAGCCTTTTGCCAATAACTCATCAACTTGCCTTTTCAACTCAGCATGCTCTGTCGGATTCATCCGATAATGTGGCAAGTTAGGAAGACTCGCTCTCGGAACCAGATCAATAGCGTGTTGGATGTCACGCAATGGGGGCAACTGGTTGGGAAGGTCAGCATGAAACACATCTGCAAATTCCTGTAGGATAGGAGTAACTTGGGGCGGGATGAGTGACTTAGGATCTTTAGGGACTTCTCTCGCTGTGAGTAAAAGAATGGTAGTCCCCTTTTCAATTTCTTTTGTAAGTTCCTTTTCACCCATATACGTTACCTCCTTGCCCTTTCTCGAGGGAGCCGATGTTGTTTCAGCCGAACTAGTTCGTGGTCTCACGGGTATGAGCTTTATTTTTAGTCCATCGTGCTGGAACACACATTGGTTGGATCGACCATATATGGTCACATCGTGATCGTATAACCAAGGTCTCCCTAAAATGACTTGACCCACATCCATTTTGAGCACATCACACCAAATTTTCTCTTTGTAAGCTTTGAAGTCCACAGGGACTAAGCATCGATGTGTTACTTGGAGTGCTGTTGCATCAATCCAAGATACTTTGTATGGGCGTGGATGGGGGTCAGCCTTAAGTCCGGTCTTCGCTAAGACCGCAGAAGAGACAGCGTTGACGCAGCTCCCACTGTCAACAATCACCTTGCAGTTTTTGCCACCTATAGTCGTAAAGGTGTGGAATATAGCAGTGCGCTTCCAATCATCTTCCTCTTTTGGTTGGGACAAAGCACATCTGACTACATTCAAGTGAGGTGATTAGATAGACCGAATACAGTGGAGATATTGGTCATCCTCTTCTTCACCGAAGTCATCGCCTTTAATAGGCTCATAAGAAAACTCATTGTCAGAGTCGTCAACAATGACAGCGGTACCCTCTACTATATTAATCCTACTGGGACTGGGACAGTTGCTAGCAACATGACCATATCTCTTACATTTATAGCACTTAGTGAGAAGGTCAATCTTACTGTAATCTCTTTCGGTGTTCTTACCCTTATGTTCATCTCTATGTGAACTAAAATTTGAATTAGGTTTGCTGGGGTAAGATTTGTTGGGGTGCTAAGAGGGAGGCTTAGGTCTAGGTGGGTCAGTAGAGGTCATTCTAGAGGAATGATCTCTCGAGTCGCTGGACCTAGAATGAGAACTAGCTTTAAGGGAATCCATGTCGAGGACTAGGGCGTAGGCTGCCGCTATTGAGTCCACGTTTCTATAGATTAGCTCATTCCTAAGGTCAGCTCGTAGTCCAGCTCTGAACCTAGAGAGAGTTTGTTCTTCACTCTCTTTACCTAAAGCATTGCACCGAATAAGGAAGTCATCGAACTTATTAACATATTCTTGTGTGGATTTACTTCCTTGATAAAGTTGGTTCCATGAATCTAGCAATCGGGTATGGAACGATAACGGTACATATCTCTCAGTGAGCTTCTCTTTCATGGCCTCTCAAGTGGCTATGGGTGCCAGGCCTCAGCCTCTGCGGGCATGTTCAAGATTGGTCCAGTGTTTTTGAGCTTTACCCGTTAATTTTATAGTGGCAAATTTAACTTTCAGGGCTTCGCTCATATCAAACCACACAAAGTAGTGGTCCATGGCACAGATCCAATCGAGGTAAGCTTGGGGTTCCATGTGGCCTTCAAATTGGGGAACGTCAGCCTTAACATTCTTTTTATATTGTTCGTCAGGGTCACGTTCTTGACGTCGATCGTCATGAACATTCCCTTGAGGGATCTGACGATGGGCATGAAGCTCAGGGACAATGCTTTAATTTAACTCCACTTTCTCAAGCCTCTGATTGATATTGGTAAGAGTTGCTTGGATGGCAGCTAGGGTAGCGGAGATATCAGGGTTGTCTATTTCAGGTCTGGGAAGTCTAGGGTTCCTAATTGGGTGATTGGGAAGGGATAGGAAAGGCTCTTCAGGATCTGTGATGGTGCTGCGAAGACGCATTAACCAAAAGTGGAAACTAGGTGTCGTGTGTGTCCTAATTTTTTTTATTTTTATTTTAATGAAACCGAAATAACCTAAAATAAAAGAAAGACAAAAATAAAATAAAAGACTAAACAATCCTAAATGAGTGCAAAAATGATGCCTACGATGCAAGAACTAGGGTTTTAAGAGCCTTCGCTCTGATACCAAAATGATGTAAAACCAACCCTAAAATAGAGAATTTCCAAGAATTTTAATGGGTTAATTTTACCAACATGAAAGTGCGGATCTAAGTTGGAAATTTTAACAGTTAACAGGTTCGATGGGTTTTCAAGAATTGAATAAGTGTAATAGTCCCAATTAATAAGTCAACCTTACAATCAATTAAATCCCTACGTGTTTAGCAAGTAATAAGTTCAATACTGATTCGTACTCTACTCTAGCATGTGGAACACTTAATCTCAGTTATTTTGTGGACGACAGGCAAATTAGATAATATACTAGATAATAGGGCAGTAGAACACAAATATTAATAGTGGAAAGAGTATACCGAATGCGAAGAACAATTGCAACAATCGAAGCGGCTACTGCTTGAGTGACTGGTGACTGTTGGGCTGCAATCGGACCGGTGAAGTGTTGTGCTGCCACTGGCAGCTGACGGGCGACGAGGCAAAGGGGGTAGACGACGAAGGGGGGCTGCTGGAGGCATGGAGGTGGGTGACTTGGGGTGAGTTGGTTGGTGGTGGAAGTGAGAGGGGTGGTCGACGAGGGTGAGGGAAAGGACGGTCGACGAGGTGGAGATGAGGTAGCGGGATTGGGGTTGGGTTCGGGCTCGACAGACGAGGAAGAAGGGTAGGTGGATTTGAGGGGAACGATGGGTTTTTTGTTGGTTGGGGTGTGTTGTGGTGGAGTTGAGCGGTGAGGAGGGGGTTGCTGGGCGATGGCGGGAAGGGAGATGGGTTTGGGAAGGAAGACGATGGGTTGATTTTCTTTGTGGGGATCGGGATAGGGAAGAAGATGAGTGGCTGTTGATGAGGAGGGCGGTTGATGTAGGGGTTTTGTGATTAGGGTTTTGTAATAGGGATTATGAAAATTAGGGTTAGGGAATTTTTATGTGAGGGATTTTAATTTGGAGATAGATTTTAGAATTAATCACTAACTCTAAAATTGTATTAGGATTTATCACAAACCCTAATTTAGATCTCAGTTGTATCACACAAAGGAGAAGGAGGAAGAGCAAAAACTCAATATAATTTTTTTTAATCAATAATGGCATATCTTCTCATTCATCTCAAGGCCTTTAAATAGGCTCAAAACATCTTGATACACATCACCCAAAATATTCTCAAAATCTAAAAAATACAAAAAGATTACATATGGCTATAATTGCCAGAAACAAAAATGGTAATGAAATAAAAATCCTAAACTAAATAAAGCAGCTGATGAAGACGACGCCTGCGCTGATAGTAACGCCCTAATCGTCTGGAACCGATGTCCTCATCAATTAGATATTGATTTAGTCCCATATTGGTGATGTATTAGTTTAGTTTTCCATTCTCTCCTATATGTATGAGCCATATTGTATTCAGTTTATTAAGAAATCAATTAATAAAGTATTTCTTCCCATCCAATAATCTTAACATGGTATCAGAGCCTATCATTCTATAAGGCCTATACTAATTTGATTCTCGTCGTTGAGGTGGGGTGGTTCTCGTCTTCATCAGAATCACTCCACCTCCCGACATTCCTCTCCCGATCTCCCCCAAAACCCTAAATGTCCAAAACCCTAGCCGTCAACATCAACATCAAAGTCAGCATCAGATCGTCATCAACTCTGGCGACTCTCCCTGTCGTCGACGCTGCCCAACTCCGGGATCAGCAACCTCACACTCTCTCAAACCCACTGTCATTATTCCAGATTCGTTTTTTGTTGTTGTCGGTGATTGTCGAGATCCAGATCTAGATCTACCAATGTCGAGAGTGGATCTGGACGGGAGCCGATAAAGGCAATGACGATTTGCATGATCGGCGCCGGCGGCTTCATCGGGTCCCACCTCTACGAGAAGATCATGTCTGAGATCGACCATGCCCTGTCCTCAGCCGCCGAGGACCCATCCACCCTCGAGCCGCTGCTCTTACTGTGGTGGTTGCTGCTGTCACCCATCATCGCCGCCAGCACGCCGCCGACCACCCTCTCCCCTGCTTCGTCCACCGAAACCCATTGGAGATCCAACCAGATTCACCGCCGAACCAATTCCAGAAATTAGAAAGCCCGCAAATGGATCCCTCAGATCTGTTCCTCCTCATCACCACCAATTCCAGAAATTTCTTCAATACTTCTCAGAATTGATCTGAAATCCCAAATGCAGCCCTTTCTCCTTCTTCAATGGCACCAACACCATCTTCTTCTTCTTCTTCTTCTTCACCTACTCCTTCAGTTAACCCTTCTAGCTGCATTCTAATAACCAATCCCATTTTTCTTTGCTTCTTCTTCCCTGTCTGTCTGTTTCTCCTTTCTCCGCTCTTCTACTTACTTTTTGAACCAGGGAAATCACTCACCCCCTTGTTCCTTCTTCCACTTTGTTTTATTCAGATCCAAACCTGATTCTAATTCCATACCCGACACTCACCCTATTTCAGACTCAAACCTGACCCGTTTAAACCCAATACCCAAAACTGAAACTATACCCAAAATCCAAACCCAATACTCCAAACCCTATCCCTTTATATCCAAAACCCGTTTGCTGTCTCATTAAAAAAAATTTATTTAAAAATTTAAAAAAGTTAAAAAAAACATCTCTTGCAGGTTCTTGTGCTTCTACATCCAGATCGTCAACTCACTCCGGTTGATCGATCGTGATCGTCAACTCACTCCTGTTGATCGATCGTGAGTTTGAGAGGGGGTGTTATCAGCACCCAGTTCTCAGTTCAGGGATGAGATCCCAACATCGACAAATCTTAAGTCTGGGGTGAGATCCTATCATCAACTATGTCTCAAGTCAGGGGTGAGATTCCATCAGTCTATTTCTCAGTTCAGGGGTGAGATCTCATCATCGACTATGTCTCAAGTCAAGGGTGAGATCCCATTACAGATCGGGATATGGAGATCCCGCCACTGTTCGGGGTGAGATCTCAACAG
Organism: Hemerocallis citrina; assembly: GCA_017893485.1. Classification (NCBI taxonomy): domain Eukaryota; kingdom Viridiplantae; phylum Streptophyta; class Magnoliopsida; order Asparagales; family Asphodelaceae; genus Hemerocallis; species Hemerocallis citrina. The sequence goes on along the minus strand of CM030361.1, from coordinate 18,621,115 downwards.
CGTGTCACCACTACTTCCTTCCGCAACACTCTACTTCTCAGTTTCCGTCACATGCGCCATCAAGTGCCGTTTCTGCATCACAGTTTGCCGTTCCTTCTACATGAACATCGTCAGTATTCCAAACTCTTGTTGTTTGAACCAACTTGAGTTTGAGAGGGGGTGTTAGATATTATATTAGATTAGATATTGATTTAGTCCCATATTGGTTATGTATCAGTTTAGTCTTCCATTCTCTCCTATATATAGAAGCCAATTGTATTCAGTTTATTAAATCAATACAAGAATATTTTCCTATCCCTAATCCTAACAAGAGTCAAATTGACTCCAGCCAGTCAACTATTGATTGAACATTAGTTGACATTTTTTGAGTAATAAGGTGCATAATACACCACCGTGTTCCATTAAGAAGATAAAATGAAATGGGAAAACACCATCACGACATCATCAATAGCAGCAAGTGCATTATCAAGTCTCCTATGTGGGAGATCAACAGTTGATTCCATCGATAACTGGAGTTAATTCGGATATCAACTAGTCTGAATCTCATGCAAAATGAAAAGATCAGCTACCATAGCAAGGACTTAGAATCCCTACAAACGATAGTAAAAAATAAATATCCATAATGACAATTCCATCAAACTGATAGCCCTGGCCCTTGTTAACTATCTATTACTTCCACCCTCCTTCCTCTTGCTCCTCAATGATTCTCTTTCATGCAAAGACATTTCCCTCTACTGGCATTACATTACAGAAGATGAATTGTTGTATATATTTTTGAGGTATCATTTGCAGCTAGCATCTTTATTTTAGAAACATAGGTTATTCTTATCAATCCACAGAATCCACAAGGTAGTTGCAACTGCACTGCTCATTTATTCTTAATCTTCCATCCCAATTGTTCTCCTTGCTGCCGACTCCACACTGAGTGCCAGCTGGGAGATAGGAATATTTATTTTTGATCATGCATTATAGTGTTCATATGAGAGAAAAATGAGCCTAGACAAAGAGGTAAAATTTTTATGGTAGGATTAATCTCTAAAGCGCATGACATAAGCCAACATGCCAATGGATATTGTATTATTAGTCGTCAATTTTCTAATCATTTCTAGTTGATAGCATTTGTTCTATTTAATTACAAACTCCCCACTTCTAATTTAATTTCTAGAAACACCGCCGTTTGCCATTTGTCTTATGGTTTCACAGAGACAGTATTACATTTGGTCTTGTTGGCTCAACAGGAATCAAACTTCTAATATCATTAGAGTTATCCCTGTAACTAAGCTACAAGCACATTATTGCTCTCGATTATTTATGGAGTTAAATGATTGGTGGTTCTTCATCTCCTTATGTTAGCTTTAGGGATGAAAGAGACATGTTCCACACATGCAATGTGATTATGTATAAAAGATCTGTACTGCAAAGTTCTATGTTATGTTTCTTTGACAGAGTAATATGTTAAATTGTTTATATGGAATTTTATCTCTATCGAGCATTTAAGGAAATGTACATTAATACTTTACATTATACACTCAATATTATATATTTAAGGGTTCAGTTATATTAAATTATATATCTATAATAAGAGAAAAGAAGGTATGTTTTAGTGGTTTGACTAGTATAAGCGAATAAAAAATTAACAGGAAATAGAAAACTACAAGCTTGAAGTTCATATTGGTTTAGACGGTGAGAGCAATGAACACAAATAACCATCAATTTGTACTCATCCGTGCTCAACAAACTCTATAAAAAATCAGACATATTCCTAATAGGTTTTGGGCACTGCATATTCACAGATTAAAGTATTGCCAGTACCATAAGGGACGAACCCACTCCATTTCTTCGCAAAGGGATACAATATACAGTATCCAGAGCATACTAAATGGAAATAAACGTCTGTAAGTATTTGGTAAAGACATATTCCGTTGATAGATACGAACTTCAAACATTTCAATGCTTTAAATATAAGTGTTTCCACAGTTATTGACCCTCTGGTTATATCTCTTTACCAGGATGCCTGTATCGCAAAGCTTGTGAGAGCTTGAGTAATTCAGTGCTCACAATAGCCTTGAAAATTTTTGTTCCATCAAATTGAGTAGATCAAGGTTTTGATCTTCGAACAGGATTTTTAAAAGTTGTGACTTGTGAGGGTTAAAGATAGTTGACAGGTCCGTACAGAAAGCCATACTTGTCAACTACCTTGTAGCAACATCATACAAAACAAAACCATCATATAGTTTTTTAAGATTGTCATCATATCTGTTAGATGAGTCAATAAACATAATTTTATTCCAACCTTTGTAGGATCTTCAATTAAGGGAAGAGGCACTCGTGGTTATTGAGGAATCAACACTTGAGATTTTACAACAGTTAATACCCATGTTCTTAAGGAGATAATGCTCTGATTTTTAAGGTGGAAGACACCCAGTGTTTTCATGAAATGCAGAATGAACACACTCACATTACATTCTGCTTGCTTTCAAGATTTAGAGTGCAGGATTCAAGACCTCGGTAAGGTGGACAAAATTGAAGAGGGTGGTGAGGTTTCGAAAAGGGTTTAATGTGCCAAGTTTGTGCTATAGGCCGATGACTCAAGCTATTTGGGTTAGTAGGTGGACTGGATATGCCAAGATTCATGGTATTTAGGATTCAAAATCTCGAACAAAATGATTCTTTACTGTATCGAACTATATTTATGATTATAACATTTTGAAAATAAGGCATTCCTACGGATTGAGTTGGATTTCCAACTTTTGGACTAGTTTTGAGGAATGTCAAAATTATGTTTGTAGGATATGTGAGATGTAAAGTTGAGATTTGAAATTATTATAAATCACGGTCGATTCCTTTTTCAAATCCTGCTGCAGCTGCACGAGCCCTTCCCGCATGCCACAAATGACCCACAAATAGGAAAAATCCTAGAACAAAATGAGAGGTTCTAGTAAGCCATTGATGATTTACTTAATTCGAATATTAGATAAGAATTTGCGATGGTCAGTGCTCTCGATAAGATGAGAGAGCCCAAGGCTCTCGTTCATCATAGAGACATCCTATGACCGATCCGAATTCATTTTGTAAGAAATACTTAAACTAGTCTAAGAATGTAGGATCAATTCTTTTGAAATCTGTTTGCTCATGCAACTAAAACATTACAAATACGGCTGAAATATCTTCATTTTCTATAATAATATATGTAAGGGCAAACAAATTTCAAATTACTTGATTACAAATTATTAGACTGTGTTAAGTATTTAGAACATTATGAACGGTCCAGATTGTTCGTAGGATGGCCCCACCATGGCGAGCTCGCCCACCTTAGGGAGAGGTCCAAACTCTCTTGAAGACCCTATATATATACACACAAATGCGGTCAAAATTTAATTAATTGATTAAAGGAAGTAAGTATATAAGCTGATCTAGACATTGACCCCTAGTTTAGCATGGAGTCAGTCTCTTCTTTAAAAAATAAATAAGTCATTTAGGAGGGAAAGCTATGGTTTTTGCTATAGTTGGTGTAATCCAAACTTATGAAGGCTTTTTCGTTGCTATTGTACATTTTTTGCTCATCTATGGAGTTTCATGGCAGACGTCATTTTTTTGCTCTTTCTCCATCCTAAATGTTATTCTTCTAGTTTTGAAATGTTATATATATATATATATATATATATATATATATATATAAAACACAAGACAAAGCTATCAAGTGGTTCACCTTCAATTGAAACAAAATCAACGGTTCAGATTCACTCTCCCAAAACATATTTTTCCTCCAAAAAGTTTTACCCCCAAAATCAAAATTTTTTCTCCAAAACTAAAAAACTCATTACTTTATTACTATCTCTCTCTTCTCTCCACTTTTTCATATTTCTCTCTCTCGCCCTCTCTCCCTCTCTCATTCTTTCTTCATTTACTTAGAAATTTAGATTTTCAGATTTCAGGTTTGTAAATTTTCAGAATTTTTATGTTTTAATTTATTGCTCATGTTACATTGAAAATAGAAAATATCTCTTCAACAGTTAAATTTCATCATTTTTCACCCTCATAGTTCTAAGAAGTTGGATTTTACACCCCCATTTATAATTATTTTTCAACATATACTAATGGAAACATGGACTTTTATTTACAACTAATTATTGTCATACTATTCAAGCTTGAGCTACATAATTGTTGTTTTATTGTTTACAGGGCTTTTCATGTGCTGTATCGTTCCGAAGATGTGCCGTAGGCACGTGCCCACGGGCAAATCTAGTGTGTGTGTGTATATATATATATAGAGAGAGAGAGAGAGAGGGAGAGAGAGAGTTCTTCTATGTTGTGCACTCGCCTCCGTGTGCACTCGGCCTTTTGGCCTTTGTATCGACGATCCAAACCGTTCACATTGATCTACACATCTAAATTAGTCTAAATATGTAAAATTAAGTTATTTGAAATTTATTTGCCTATGCAATGAAGTGTTACAAAATTGTATGGCTGAATATCGTTTTTTTATAATGACATGATGGATGGGCAAATGAATTTCAAATAACTTGATTTTATATATTAGACTAATTTAGACGTGTAGATCAATGTAAACAGTTCGGATCGTCAATACGAAGACCAAAAGATCGAGTGCACACGGAGGTGAGTGCACAACGGAATATATATATATATATATATATATATATATATATATATATATATATATATATATATATATATATATATATATATGGGAGATGTTCCATTGCAAATGCCCACCGTTTGTAAATGTGTGCAAACGGCCATCCTGACCATCGTATCGATGATCCGAACTGTTCACATTGTTTAGAATGATCAAATTAGTCTAAATATGTAAAATTAAGTTATTTGAAATTCATTTATCCATCCATCATGTCATTATAAAAAGTAACGTTATTCAGCCATACAAATTTGTAACACTTGAATGCGTGGACAAACAAATCTCAAATAACTTGATTTTACATATTTAGACTAATTTAGATGTGTAGATCAATGTGAACGGTTAGGATTGTTGATACGATGACCGTTTGAATGCGTTTGCAATGGAACATCTCCATATATATATATATATATATATATATATATATATATGTCAGGATCATCGACCTGACCATCGGAGCTTATTGCCGGAGTACTCATCACAACCAGCAACACCATGGGAACAGCCATGAGTTTAGTAGTTCAAGTCTGTATTTGATTTTTACGTGCTTTACGCACCTTTTCAAACTAGCTTATGGCGGGAAGTGTAAGGACTGATTATAAAGTCCAATTGTTTCTTTTCACATGTTGCACACGTGCCAGAGTAAATCTTCCCTGCCTGTAAGTAGTGAAATGTAATAGAGTTTTAACCAATAAATGAATCAATCTATTTCTTCCCCAAATCTCTAATTTCTTTCCCAAATCTTCTCTTTCTCAACCCTAGTTCTTCCAACCTTCCCTCTAATGGCAACTTCAAGCACAGTCAGGAAACGAATCCCTGACAATATATATTCCGTTGTGCACTCACCTCCGTGTGCACTCGACCTTTTGGTCTTTTTGAGGTGTTCTTTTTATATAAAAATAACCTCTTATAAGAACCTCGTATAAGAGATTTCTGTTCTTTTTTCATCCCTTACAAGAGCCTTTTCTCTACTTTTACACATTTTTGCCCTTACTATATAATTTCTCTATTTATACTTTGGGGGTAATATAGACTTTTTAAGTGATAGAAGGCTTATAAGAATTTGAAAGAGGCTACTAGAAGCCGTTTAGACTTATAAGCGATTTTGGTGGAAATTGCTTATAAGAGGTAAAAAAAAAAGAAGCTAAAAATTATGGAAAAAGATGTGGACCACCTCTTATAAGAGGTGAATCGCTTATAAGAGGAGAAAAAGAACAGTACCTTAGTCTCTTAGTACTTTAGCAGCACATGCTTCACATGTAATAATCTCTCTATAAAAGAAAGGGATCAGATCATTTGTAAGGCATTCAAGAACTCAATATAAATTTCCCAATTACTTGTCCCCAATCCTCCTTCTACAAACCCTACTCACAAATTCATGGCCATGAGTAGGCACTCTCAGGTTTCAGCTCCTAACAACTTGGTATTAGAGCGGGCTTTCACCGCCGCCGACGAGCAAGACATTGGAGGCACGTCGGCGGTGAAGGAAAGGATCCAGACGTTGAAGCGACAAATGGATTCGGTGGAGAAGCAACTTGATTTCACCATCGATCAACTCAAGAAAATCGAGAGCAACATCCAATCGATCAACAATCCACCACCAAGGCAAGTTCAAGAATCAAACACCATTGTAAGAACCTCACTCAATTTCGAATTTTTCTGGAGGAAATCCAACGGAATAGATTCGAAAATCTGAACAATTCTTCAAATTTCACGGCATTCCAAAAGAGAAATGGTTGGGTTATGCAATCTTGAGTTTAAAACAATCGGCAAGTCTGTGGTATTGGATAAATTTAAGTAGCAGGTGGCGTGTGATGAAATGAAAAGAGTTTATAGAGGAATTGATTGATCAGTTTGGCCCTACTGAGTTTGAAGATTTTGATATTTTGGGGGGTGAAATTCAAGAAGATGGAGAGTTTCCGGAGTCGAAGAAAATGCAGTAGGGAGAAGGATTAGAGACGCAGGTGACAAGGGAAGATCAGCAGAATATCAACAAGTTTGGGAGACTCGGCAACACATTCCATGAACTCGTCGACGAGATCAAAGCTGTTAAGGAATCAAATGAAAGCTTGGCGGATGCAAGGAACGAGCTCATACTGTCAGATGAGGATATGGTAAGGTTCCAAATGGGGGAGGTTTTCACGCACATGCCAAGAGAAGAAGTAGAGGAGAGGTTAGAAAAGTTGCAAGTGGGGTCGTATTCAGTTTTCTACGAACTGCTGCCAACTGTCTGTGAAAATGCATCAAAGCAATCTCTACTTCTCTGGTTTCGTTGGTGGGAGGAGTATAGAGGAGAGAAGATCGTGAAGGAGTTTGTAGCGGGTACTATGAGGTTTAATGGGGGAAAGATTGTGATGGATCTGGAAGGTTTTAAGGGTTCTTCGGTTAAAGTTGAGGAGAGCAAGACTGCAATTGGCTTGAGAAACATTTGCTGGCTCGTGAAAGAAACTGAGAAGAAATGGAGTAGGCTCTTGAAGCAAGATGGGAAACCTCTTGTCTATTTGAAAATAGATTGGAATAGATGGGTTGTTGATGATACACTTCAATATATGGGAGAGCCCTCTGTGGAGGTTACAAAAGAAAAGCTTGAGAAAGCAATGAAAAGGGAAGTTTTTAGGGAAGATGTGTACGAGGGTGTAATTGGCTTAATTCATGGTAATCCATCTTTCATGGTGAACAATTCACCTGATGAAGAGATTTTTGATGGGCGTAATGGATCTGCTGCTCCTATATATTCAGAGGAGAACATTTTAAACAATGTTTTAAGTGCAGTACCTTTAAATCATGGTAGGGTTGAATGGATAGCTGCTTTGCTTAAATCTTTGGTTGCAGAGAAGAGTTCTCTGTCTGTTGCTGAGCAATGTGCGTGGGCATTGGGGAATGTTGCAGGTGAAGGGAATGACCTGAGGAATATTTTACTGGCACAAGGAGTTTTATTACCTCTTGCACGTCTACTAATATCTAGTAGGGAATCAACGGCAAAGACAGCTGCTTGGACATTGTCAAATCTCATTAAGGGACCTGATTCTAAAGCTGCAACAGAATCTATAAGGATTGATGGTGTGCTCGATGCAATCATACAACATCTAAGAGAATCAGATGATGTGCTAGCAACTGAAGTTGCATGGGTAGTCGTTTATCTTTCAGCACTTTTAGAAACTGCTATTAGATTGCTGGTTGAAAATGACATTTGTAAACTTCTGGTTGCGAGATTAGCATCATCGGAGAGTTTGCAGTTACTAATTCCGGCACTCTGTATCTTTAGATAAAGCAACACATGAGGGCATTGATGTGCAGACTTTTTATAGGCAGTTCTATGATGCTGATGAGCCAAATTTATATGAAGAAAAAGATGTGCTTGTATTTGATTCTAGGCCATTAACAGATCCCTTACATCTGACTCGTCGTAATGCTGGTGAGAAACCAATCAGAGCGAGTCAGTTTGCAGCTCATGCAGAACGATGTAGGTCAATTTATTGTAACGGGGTTACTGCGGTGGAGCCTGGTGGTGGTACTGATTGGAAGAAACCTCCGAAGAAAGGAAGAAAGAAGAGTCCGACAACAAATAGTGGGAGTGAGAAACAAAAATCTGCACCTGCAGCTAGGATTGATGTTTGCTGGTTCAAATTCAAATTTGGATAACCAAAATGGCATGCTTAACGTTTTATCTGGAGATGCTCAAATGATGTTAGGTTCTGTTGGAGGATACAACTAAGGCAAGTGCCTCTGTAGCTCGGAATGGAGGTTTACAAGGTTTTAAATCTTGGATTTTAGACTCATCTCGGCAAGGGGTGTTTCGTCTCGGATCAAAGATATCGGAGGAGATCTCGGAAAAATGTGATCATCTCGGACACTCAATTAACATATTTTTTTTGTTACTAAACAAGATATTATATGTTCTACATGTCATTTATCATATAAAACATTGTATAATATAACTAATGACATGAATCACTCATGGTAAATATTCGCAGAATTTAACAACAATATAAAAAGAAATGTAATATAAGTATATAACTAAATTGAATTTGCATTGATTAGAAAAAAAATGTATTAGTTAATAGACTTACTTGACTTTGTATACACACAAACAATAGAGAAATAAAATTCTCACATTATCTTAGTTTAAGTTCCTATATGGAAAGCCTTATATGCAAAAAGTAAAACAAAAAAATGTTATATATTCACAATAACATTAGTGTGTCGATTTCGGCCGATATTTCAGCACGTGCTTCATAGTAATAATCTCTCTATAAAAGAGAGGGATCAGTTCATTTGTAAGGCATTCAAGAACTCAATAGAAATTTCCAATTACTTGTTCCCAATTCTCTTTCTACAAACCCTAATCACAAATTCTTGGCCATGAGTAGGCACTCTCACGTTTCAGCTCCTAACAGTTGGCTATCGCAAGAAACTATTATTTCTGTCATTTTGCTGCTGCAAGGTATTTGACGAATGTCTCCTTCTATATGGACATGTCAACTACCTCCGGTTTCCCCAAATATCAAGAATTCTTTTCCTCAATCTACTCAATTTTGATAGAATTTTGGGTCTTTTGTTGGTCAACGATTAGCGGATTATTAATCTGGGGTTATTGGCATCCTGCGTCCTGATCCGAGGTTGTTAACAAGAGAATAAACAACTTACCATGGCAGATGGATAAGGCTCTTGTCTTTAGAGCGTTGGAAACTCGTGGAAGTTTGCATGATCCTAGGGATTATATGCCACTATCAAATACTCATACGCGACGCCCGAGATTATGTCTCTACCAAATTCTGCATTCCTTCCTTTACATATATAGTTTTTCCTCTTATAATAGTTATCATTTAATAAAAGCAAACTCTTAAAAGGTACAGTATTAAATGTATAATTTAAGAAAACTAAATTAATACTCTAAATGTACAGTAATCGTTGAATAATTTAATAGACATGTGATGAGAACATCGGTTTTGTTTTGTTTTATTTTGAGATTTAGCTATATGTAGTAGTTTTGCAATTTGCACCATTTATTTTATGCAATAGAATATTTTGGTGATTTGTATTGAGATTTATTTTGAGCCTATATATAGGCCTTAAGAATTGATATGGCTAAAAATGGGGTTAAATCGGAACCGTCCAGATCGGGCACGAATCTTGATGTTCCGGGGTAAAAAGGCAATTTCACATACAAGTGGATCCAAAACGGGTATTGGGTCTCCTTCTCACAGAACCAGCAACCCGCGAACGCATCCACTTTAACTGGGCACGGGTCCCGACCCGATACAAGCCCAGTTCACCAAGAGGAGAATCAGGGCCATTGATTTGACTAGATCAAATCAACAGGCCTGATTGACTCCCACCAGGGAATCAGGGGCTAATTTCCCAGAACAGAATGGGTGGATTTTCCTCCTGGCTGTTAGGCAGGAAATCAGGTCCCTAACCGTTCCAAAGGCGACTATAAATACAATCCCTCTACCACCGTGACCAGGTTAATCACTTTTTCACCACTTAAGCTCTTTCTTAATCTTTTCTGATTACTGACAAGAGCGTCAGAGGGTGCGTCGCCGGAATCAACCCCGGTGTTTCGCACTTCCTTGCAGGTCGCGGCAGGAGCAAGAAGGCGGAGTCAACTGTTCAGGTTCTTCTCGGACTCACAAATTCTATCTGTTTACCCCCACACCTAAATCAGCGGTAACAAGAATAATGATAAAGTATGTTATTCTTGATTAAAAAAATATTGTATTGAGTTATTGCTCTGCATTCTTTTCTTGTGCGTGTGAGGGTTTGTAAGAAATTCTAAGTATTAGGGTTTGTGAGAAGCTCTAATTACACCCCAAATTCCCAATTAATCAAAACCCTTCACAACAACCTCTCTTCTTCTCTCTCTCTTCCTTCTTCCTCTCCTCCTTCCCGAAATCCAAACCCCCTGCATCCCGTTGCTGCACCGCGACACCCATCCTCCCCCCTTCTCTCTTCAGCCTTCGACCACCGAACCCGTCTCTACTGACCATCGCCATCCCCTTCATCATCCTCTCACTGCCTCCGCCACCGCACACACCCCAGCTCCCTTCACACCTCCGACCACCTCCGGAAACTCCACAAACACACCCGAACGCCCTCATCTCCAAAGCCAAATCAAGTTCTAAACCCTAATTCCTAAATCCACTACAAATTAGAAACCCTAATCCCCAAATCCATCTCAAATGCGAAACCCTAATTCTCACATTAAGGAAAGGAGTTTTGGAGGAGTACGCAACATAGACATTGACAATTGGTGTCTTCTTTCTCTCCACCCGTAGCGGCGACATTTTCTTCAAACCCGATAATTTCTTTCCATTCTCCATTATTTGTGATATCGCTTATCGTCTCTATAATATTATTTGATTTATCTGTCGTCCACAAATATTGAGTGTGTGTGCTTCCACTTGCTAAGTAGGGTGCTAATCGTTATTGACTATTTTACTTGTTAAGAACGGTTAGGTATATTTATTGTTTGTTAGGTTGACATCTTTAATTGGGCTGGTTAAACTTATTTTAATTCATGAAAATCCATCAAACCAATTAGTAGTTTTAATTTCTAACTTAATCGGCATTACATGTTGGTAAACTTATTCTTTTAAAATTCTTGGAAATTCTCTACTTAGGGTTAAGTTTACATCAACAAGATACTAGTTTGCATGTGTAATCTTGTACTTCTAGATCCTGCCTATGATAGACACCAGTGGTAGTTGCATCATAACTAGAGAGTTTTATGGTGTTTATTCCGTTCACTGGTTCTTGAATATGTAATTGTACTATTTTCTCCCTTGGATCTCGCTTAGATTAAACATATTTTGCCTCTTAATAATAATCAATACCAGTACCCTGCAGGTTAAAAATTTAATCTCGTTAGGAGGACCGCATGCTGGAACTGCTTCAGTGCCACTCTGTGGAGTAAGCATTCCCTTACTATACATTTCCCTGCGTTCTCGGTTTGTCATTTAAGCTTTACAAGTCATTTCATAGTAATTGTTTTAGTGGTTTCCTCAAAATAGTGTTTTAGTATTGTCAAAGACCCCGTCACTAAGCTAAAAAATTGAAGAGGGTGAGGGAATTGCACTTATATCATCTTAAGTAGACAAATGACACTGGTTGAGTACATGGTTATTCTTTTTGTTATCTTTTTTGTAATTTTTTTATTTTGTAATTAAGTTATTGATCATATATTTGCACATCCTATGAAAAACTATGATTCGTCAAACCTCATGATAATAAACCATTTGTGATTTCAGGATTGTTTTGACCCAAAGAAACTTTAGACCATCTTTGATGGCTAACTTGGCCCTTGTTATGTTTACTCTCTGCAGTCAGGAATCTTTTGCATACTTGCAGATGTCCTTATTAAATCAGAGATTTATTCTGATTATGTGCAGGTTTGTGATCACATTTATTATTTCTTGGCATTTTTTCTTTTAGTAAAATGTTTTTGTAGATATTTTTTAGTTCAAGTTTATTTGTGACCTGAGTACAATGTGATAACTGCAGGACCACCTTGCTCCTAGTGGTTTTCTCAAGATTCCAACAGTGAGTATTCCTTAATGCTTAGAACTCTTGCATTTTAAACAATGGTTCTCTATGTTTGCTTGCAAGTCTTATTGCATCTCAATTTATTTGATGTGGTTTGACATCGAACAAATATATCTTTTATTATTCAGCAAACTACTGCTAAAAGTTACCTTTTCAGTGACCATCAAGCGTTTGACATCGAACAAATATATCTTTTATTATTCAGCAAACAACTGCTAAAAGTTACCTTTTCAGTCACCATCAAGCGATAAATTCAATCACAAAATTTCCTAGTGCTCTTTCATAGATTGGATGCACAAAATCCAATATTTACTGGTGCTTAGTGCTTATCAGTTCCTGGAACAAAATTTCCTGATCCTCATTCATAGTTTCGATGCACAAAATCCAATATTCTGAATTATGTCAAGCATTGAAGGCCAAAGACCCAGGTTTTCGTCCCCTTTTGTGGCTGTTTATCAATACTGGAAGAAGTTTACCTAGAAGTATTAGTTTGCCCAATTCCAATTAACCTCAGCTTCTATCCTCAGTTATTTTTGTATTGGAAGTATAGTTATCATGGAGCTGTGTAATTTTCTTTCCTACTGAACAGGATGGATATTAAATTAAGCTTAGTATAAGAGAAGTTAGGGCTACTTTGTTTGATATTTTGAGATGCCACTTTTGCAGCTCCTCGGCACTGTTTGTAGAGGGATCATTTCAACTTGGTGTTGTTTATATTGATCAGGCCATCTCCCTGTAAGCTTTAGCTTTTACTGGTCTACAGTTTTAGCATAGTTACCTCCACCCAAGTTGGAAAATGCCTGATGCTGATGATTGTTTTTGTCATGCTGGCATCACGTGAAATGGGTTTTACTGGATTAACATAATGATATAACATACAAAGTGCAACATGCTAACCTCAGATCTATTGAGTGACTGATGAGTGTACCATCATATAACAGCAACCAGCCAGTATAATTCTTAAATCTTCACGGAACAATTGGCCGGAATTGCTAGCATGCTTTTTCTATTCATAATCCCAATCCGCATCACTAAATGAGAGAAGCCACTACCAAGCAACATCCTGCTTTTATTCAATTCTTTTTCCTGTCGTCGTTTACCTCTTTTATGAATATGTTCCATAAAAGAAATCACAGAAGTAATTCTTGCTCAATTTCGGTTGTGTCCGTTCATAGCAGTTTTTCTATTTTTTTAACTTTTGGAATATTTTCTCTTGACTTCTATTCCATACAGTTCTAAGTTTTTCAAGATGATGAGCATTGTATGCATCCCAAGTTCTATGCCAACAAATAGTGGTTTTAGGCTAATTTCCGGAGTTCGGATCTGATATGACGTCAAATATCATGGTTTGAATTATTTGCTAATACCAAGAACTCCAACCAAATTGGATAGTGGATTCTTGTCTACCAGTGCTTCTGATATGTATGATACTCATTATTCCTCATAAATGACAGACCGATACCAAACCCAAAATCACGGTCAGAATCCCAAGCACAGATATACTTAACTATTTCTCTTTTCCACATCTCACCTCGAGCCATATGTAGCTTTGCTAACATTGTTGTTTCCATTCTACTACCTTGCATGATGGAGATTATGCACGAACAAAGAAGCAATTTTACTAGTCTAAACTATGAAGGAGTAGAAATGTATGGAATACAGTTCATAAGAACAAAATGCAAAACCTACCTCTTTAACTAGACAAGATCATCGTACATTTATACTTAAATATAGAGTTTATCCCAATTTCCCATATCGAAGTACCATAACAAATCAGAACTTTGTTTTACAGTACATAGAGCAGGATCTTTGAGAAGTAAATAGTTTGTGTATCTGATTACATTAATTTATGTTAGAAACCACAAGAATGGTGAATCTGCAGGAACTATGTTCACTTTAACCAAGTCCACATGTATGTGATGCTACTTGTGTTTTGTTGTATGTATAGGTTATCTTATTTTGGAATTTATCTAGAATAAATTTCATCTGGTTGTTGTTGATTCACCTTCTTGAGCTGAGTAAGCATTTGTTTTTTTAGGATATGGATGGCTATTTAGGAGGATGCAGGTTCCTTCCAAAGCTTAACAACGAGCGTCCTAATGAAAGGAATTTGACCTACAAGGAAAGGTTCAGTAGCCTACAGAATTTGGTCCTTATCATGGTTAGTTCCAGAAAACTTTCTATTATACTTCGGTGTAATATTTCCCTTAGGGATTGTTCAAAGAATAGGATATAGCACGGGCCCTTGATTGATTCCTTTCATTTCAGAGAGACTAACATACAGGATTGTTTATTAGTTTGAACATGATACAGTCTTGATTCCTCGGGAGACATCATGGTTTGGATATTATCCGGATGGCACTTTTGATCCGGTTCTACCTCCACAGCAGGTTTTCCTTCCATTCAGATCTTTCCGTGTACTTCATTTATTTGTATGAAGTCTGTTATTAGATAATCATAGACTAATCTAACCTTAGTTGTGAAGTGGTGTTCGATTTAGATATTAATCATTTTGGTTATATACTTAACTGTTTTAGTAGTGATAATTGTTCAATTAGAATAATCTCTTAAAGTAGGCTTATCCATTATGCTATAAAATGATTGATTCCATTATAGCTGAAAGATTCAGGTTCCTTACCGTCTGCATAAAATATGACATCATGCTTGACGATTTTGACCACTTGCTTCTATCTAGAATGGTTATGGTTCTCTTGATTAAGATGCACTTCATGCTGAAACTGTTTGAATTGCTTGAAGAATACTAGGGCTGCCAAATTTTTTTTAAAAAAAACAGTAGTAATAGATACTCGATACATTTGTTTAGAGTATTACAGATCAAGGCAGCCATAAATTAGTTGCTTGCAATCGATACAAACCTGAGTTAGTATTAGAGGCCTGTCCAATGTGAGGAAAAATAAAAGAAAGAGTTGCTATGATGTATTGATGTAAAACGTAATCCTAAATAGAAAATTTCCAAGAATCTTAAAGGATTAATTTTACCAACATGTAGTGCGGATCAAAGTTAGAATTTAAACAGTTAATATGTTGGATGGATTTTCAAGAATTGAATTAAGTTTAACAAGCCCAATTAATAATTCAATTCTACAATCAATAATTATATTCCTAAGCATTCTTAGCAAGTAAAAAATGCAATATTGATTCGTACTCTAATTAGGCAAGTAGAACACTCAATCTCGATATTTGTAGTCGACAGTTAAATTAAATAATATAATAGAGATGATAAAGTAGTATAACACAAATATTTGAAAACTGGAAAGAGTATACCGGGGTTCGAAGAAAGCAGTAATCGGTATTAACAGAAAGAGCGGCTCTGACTTGGCTCGACGGCGGGAGGAAGGCAGCACAGCGGCAGGACCAGCGAGGGGGGGTAACTCCACATGTAATACCTGTGCCTTAAGCTAGTCATAGTAAACAACAAATACTGTACTGCTCAATAAAATTCGATCATCTTTGTTCAGTTTAATTTGTCTCTTACATATCTTCAAAGAATTCAATGACTCTCTCTCTCTCTCTCTCTCTCCATTATTGTCAAGTTTACTCAGACTGTTCTAAAATATTGCAGACTGCTTTGTATATAGAGGACTGGATAGGTCTGAAGACCTTAGATGATGCTGGCCGAGTCAAGTTTCTAAGCGTGCCTGGGAGGCACTTGGGAATTTCACGCAGTGATATGAAGAAATATGTGGTGCCCTACTTGGTGGATGGACCTCCAGCAAGATTCAGTAAGGAATCATCGTCTTCTATTCCACAGTTGTTTTCATCTGGACTGAATGTTCATCGTGGTTCAGCTGTGAATGTGGTGGATCAAACAGACGATATTCCTTCCCATTTTCCCAAAGTTGAGGTATATGATGAGTAGGCGAAGACTCTGTACTAAAATATCCTTTTGCCTATCAGATTTCCTTCTCATGTTAATATTCATTATTGAGATTATTGTTAGAAAGACCACTGTATTATAGTGTGTCCTGCACACTGCTCAACTTCAGACTTGTGTTTTCTGTTATAGATGTTGTGTAAAAATTCTATCAAGCAATAAGTAATGCTTTGTTGTACCTCATTGTGAAAGGTGGTTATTTATACATTGTAACGGATGTAGACTGCCATTTGCAACTCACAGTAATATCCTTTCTTCTTTTCCGGCATTGTCACTGCAATATCGCGCTATATTTGAGCCCGGCCACTTCAATGAGAAAGCTTGAAGCAAGTGCGAAAAAGTATATCCAGCACTGAATGACGAGGCATAGTTGGATCTGTTGGTCAGAGTGGATTTTTTTTACTGGTAATTAATAATTTAATATAACTTGTCTCAATATGATCTTGCTGCCAGTGCATGCATGCTTCAGATATTTTGGAGAAAATAATGAACTTGTGTATTTATTTTGGAAGGAATAGAATTCAAATGACCCTCTTTACGTATATTGCATCGAAATAAAAAAGGCCGAGCAACATTCCAAACTGGGATAAGATCAATAAAAGGACAGTTGTTAGTATGTGCATGCAGGGCCAGCCCTGAGTTTATGGGGTCCACGAAACGAGGGTTCCAAACAAAATTTATTTTTAAAAGAAGTTGGTCAATTTTTTTTTAGTTTTTTATTTTTTGCTACAATTCTTAAAACTGATATATACGAAGAAAGAGATTGAGATTTAGGGATTTAAGAAAAAAATTCTCCGTACAAATTCAGGCTCAACTAATATATGTGCATGCAAGGCCATTCCTGAGTTTACGGGGGTTCGTGGCGAACTCCCGAAATGGGGGCCTCATACAAAATTTATTTTCAAAAAAAATTGTTACAAAAAATTTAGAATCTTTTTTTGCTACATTTTTAAAAACTGATATATATACGAAGAAAGAGATTGAAATTTTGGGATTTAAGAAAAAAAAAATCTCCATACAAATTCAAGTCCGGCATCAAAATACTAATTTTAATAACAAAAACTCAAAAAATGAAATTTGGGGGCCCTAATAAAGCACAAAATATGTATATGTAAATACAAAGATTTTTTTTTTTTTAGGGGCCCCTAAAATTGCGAAAAAATCAGGGGCTTGGCCTCCATTGGGGGGTTGACCCTGTGTGCATGATTAAAAATTGCCTGGTTATATTGTATAATTGGTGCCAAAATGGGTCATGCTTGCTTTTGTTTGCAAGTAGTTGTAAACCGATGTAGTTGTGAACCGATCATATACGACGACAAAAGGGAGCCAATGTTGTATTTTTCTTCTCATCCATGATTGGACAGGGTTCGTGGGAGCTAGGAAGAAACTAAAACTGTCCGAGGAGGAGTAGAGCCTCAGGCCAAGGGAGGAGAGCATGCGTCGTAGAATTGCAGTGGATTGTATCCGATGATGATGGTGATGTATTTTGTTGTTTGGGATGTACTCTTGGTGCTACTTTATCTTGCCTAGTGTTATTCTATATGAAGGTTGTATTTTGGTTTCGGTAGGAACCTGTTTAGTAGGTATTATCTATACTACTTTGTTTCGTTATCACTCATTAATGAAGCGATGACCGTGGTCATCTTCTTATAAAAAAAAAAGGGAGCCAATGTTCAAGTTTGTAACATAAATTTATTTGGACATCTCTCAAACCTGGGTGAATGTAACAACTCTGTCCTTGCGAATGACAGACTTGGTACCATAAGATGGGGGAAAGTAACAGCGAAGAAACTAATAAAAAATTTAAAGAGTTAATCGTAGGAATCAGTGCCAGCTACAACGTTCTTCAATTAATTGCACGTTAAGTAAATAGATATCATTGCGTAAATTTTACCAACTTTATAGACTAACTAGATTTGCCCGTGGGCACGTGCCTACGGCACGTCTTCGAAACGATACAGCATTTGGAAGTCTTGTAAATAGTAAAACAACAATTATGTAACTCAAGTTTAAATAGTAAAACAATAATTAGTTGTAAATAAAAATCCATTTTCCATTAGTATATGTTGAAAAATAGTTATAAATGGGGGTATAAAATCCAACTTCTTAGAACTTTGAGCGTGGAAAATGAAGAAATTTAAATGTTGATGAGATATTTGCTATTTTCAATGTAAAATGAGTAATAAAAAAATGCATACAAAATCTGAAATCTGAAAATATAAATTTCTGAGTAAATAGAGAGAGAAAGAGAGAGAAATTAGTTTTGGGAGGAACTTTTGGGCGGAAAAATATGTTTTGTAAGGTTAGATCTGGACCATTGATTTCAACCCTATTGAAGGAGAGTCACTTGATAGCTTTCTTTGTGTTTTGTTATATATTGTTATATAGATGTTCAAGATCCCAACAAATACATATTTACAATCCTGGAGGTCAAAACCAGAAGAATAATGGAAAGTCTGAAATTATCCAAATGGGTCATGGCTTAACTCCGCCAAGTGAAACACATTTGAGAATTGTGACAAGGACTTTTAAAAAAATTGTATACATTCTAAAATTGCACAGCTACCAGGGCCTCATGACTATCAATATGTGTTTTTTTTTAAATCAAGAAATCAACAACACCTCATTAGCAACACATACCCATCCTTTTCTAGGCAAAAAGTGGTCAATCATATGTTAGTGTAACATCATCACCTTCCTAGTACACAAATGCATCTTTAACATGCCAAGCTTCAATTAAAGTTATACTCATCATCGACTTATGAATCTTAACAACATATTTTTTAAATCAAAGTTGTACTAACCATCCACTCAAATTAGGTTATCCAAATTTGCTAAATTTCAATCATATTTGACATCCCACATGTATTGCACATGTTAAATTACTAACAAAAGAGAAAAGAAAGGCATACCATGTGTTTCGAACCTTTGTATACTATTGTGAAAGCTAACATCCACCCTTTCCCACGGTATATGTGCAAGACCGGTGAGCAGCTTTTCTGCAGAATGTAGGCAAAGAGGAAGTATAATAATATTTACTAAATCCAACGAAAATGTTTTTATGAGTTAATGATTTATTTTTTTTTGATAAAAGATGACCTTAGTCATCGTTTCATTAATGATCATTAAAGAAACAGAGAAGTACAATAGCGACTGAGAAACATACCCTACCAGTTCCTAATACATCAACTATTACATATTAGAAAAGCAGTGCATCAAAACAACATAAATAAAAAGAGCAGCAAAAGCAAACTATCATCAAGCTCTCTTTTCAGCCTGGGGTAGGATCCTCCCACTTAGCTCTCTGTCTGACTAATCCTCTTTGCTGATCTTCAACCTCTTCCTAGCCTCCACCGCATGTCCAGTCATGAATAAGAAGAAAAATTTTATGCATTGAGGTTGGAAATCTAAAAGAACTATTGCGGAAGCATAAGTCATTTCTTTCTAGCCATAGGTCCATAATGTTGCCGCGGTTGCTATATCCCAAGCCTGTTTATCTTCTAGTTTAATATATTCTTCTCTTATGACTCCCCAAATGTCAGTGGTAGACCTAGGACTTTGAGTACATCCAAACCCCCTACACACTACCTCCCGTGTTAACATAGCTTTAGGACATATGAAGAAAATGTGATTGACATCCTCTTCCGCGCCTAGACAGCATCCGCAGTTTACATCTATTTGCAAGTTTCTTTTCCTTAGATTTACTTTGGAGAGTATTGCGTCGTTGTGTACTAACCAGCAGAATACTTTGACTTTAAGGGGCACCTGGGCCCCCCCAGATGATGCTTTCTTCTTTACATCTCAGACCTCCGTCGTTTATCTATTTATACATTGACGACACCGAAAAGATTTTTGATTTGTCCCTGTCCCACCATCTTTCATCTTCGCTACTGTTGACCTGTCCCCCTTCTGCTTGGATAAGCCTGTTGAGTTCTTCGAACTGGGCTATAATGTCCAGCGTCAGACTGTCAGAAACTATCAATCTGAGTTTCCCTATCTTCCAAACGTCTGCCACCGAAGAATCTAAATCAACCGTTGACGTCGCTGCTTGTGGGAAACGGTTTTGGAGTGTAGAGTTACCGCACCATCTATCCTTCCAAAATCTGGTGTTCTTCCCATTTCCAATCTTACAAATGGTATTAGTGTTGAATATCTCTCCTTGCCTCGTCACTCCTTTCCACAGGAAGGAGACTTTGGCAAACGCGCTTCTGCCTCCAAATCTATATTTTCTTCTTCTTCAAAAAAGATCGAACGAGTAGCTCCACCAACCCTTGCGTTTGTTAACGATCTTCCACCACCACTTTCTTAGTAGCGCTCTATTCATGTCGTGGAGATTCATGATTCTCAGTCCACCGAATTCTCTTCTCTTACAAACTCTACCCCACTTTACCAAGTGAAACCCTTTGTTACCCTCATTCGTACCTTTCCATAAGAATCTTCTCCTCAGCTTGTCAATCTTATTGATAACCCACTTTAGTAATTCGTATATTGACATCAGATACAGCGGAATTGCACTAAGAACCGAATTTAGCATTATAATCCTTCCTCCCAGCGACAGGAAACGACTCTTCCATCCTGCTAGTTTCTTGTCTATCTTATCGATGAGAGGCGTCCAATCCTCCTTTAATAACGAACCTGGCCTAATGGGAGTTCCCAGGTATTTTATTGGAAATTCGCCCTTCCCGCATCCTAAAATGTAGGGGTGGGCATCGGTCGGTATCCGACCTAATATGGACCATCCACCACCGATTCAAAGAAGATCGGTTTTTTAATTTTCTCATCCGCAACCAATTCGAACCTTAATTGGATCGGTTTCCATCCAAGCCGATTAAGCTCGGTTTGGATTGGATTGGATGGTCGGTTTGGCGTGCTACTTTTCACCTTCAACATTATTCATAATTTTGTTGAAATTTAAAAAATCAACTTCAATCAAACTTAAGAAACAACCTCGTATTTGTTATTCAGAAATAAATTTAAAATGAAGATTCATAAAACCACAAGTTGTTAGTAAATTTTGCACTAATTGTTTGAGATTATGACGTTTAAATGGGTGAGATAAACTTTTTTTTCACTTGCATAGTTCTGTAATCTTAGTTTATTATCATAAAAGAAACATTAAATAACCATAGCTAATTGAATTTCAGGTACAATAAAAAAAGATTTAGAATACAATTTCTACTTGACTTGGTTAAAGTAACTACTAAATGTTACATTAACTTCATGATTCTATAAAGTTGGGTCACACTGTAAATCAAGTATCTGTCAACAACATAACACACAAGATTATGGAGAATCAAAATATAGGTAGAACAATTGCTCGGTTTGTATTAAAGAAATTAAAGAAGACTATTTGTATCTCCAAGAAAATGAGAAATGACTTTTTTTATATTCAAGAAATTAAAGGAGAACTATATTTTTTATGGACTTATGCATAGAGGTACGGTCGGTTCGGTTTCATCGGTTATTTGAAAGCCCCATCCAACAACCGAACCGGTCCAGTTGGTTATTGAAAATCATGAACCGAGCCAATCCAAACCCCCAATTGATTCGGTTAAAAACCGGTCAGTTCGGGTTGGATTGGTTTGGATTGGTCGGTTCGAATAATAGTTGTCCACCCCTACTAAAATGTCGGATATATTACTCACGGGGAGAGATAACTGCTCGCTAATGGGGATGATGTTTGTCTTGTTTAGATTTACCTTTAGACCTGACCAGACTTGAAAGCATACCAATGCTGCCTTAATAGCCAGCACCTCTTCAACTGTAGCCTTTCCGAACAACAGTGTGTCGTCCACATATTGTAAAATCGTCATAGGATGTGCAATTCCTTTAATCTCGATCTCTTTGATAGCGTTATGCTCCTGTGCTCTCTTTATTTTATGAGTTAATGATACTATGTAGGTTAGGTATTTTGAAATATTCTGAATTATTTAATGACTAATTCCTTAAGAAAACAAGAGATTCAAGCAATTTTATTTATTTTCTGGTAGAGATAATTTCAGTTATCATCTTCCCTATTGAAGTCAATGTCTATTTATTTGACTCTGATGTGCACATCTAGCGCTTTACTTCCTTTCTGTCTAGGTGGATCTTTTTTTTTTGAGAATAAAGATGGTCCTGCCATCGTTTCATTAATGATTTGTTAACGAAACAGAGTAGTACAAAAGGGACAGTAACTAAAGAAAACGCAACACGCGTCAATACTGTCAAAATATCTAAAAGCCAGACAAAACAACAACATGAAATAAAACCAGATACAAACTACATCTATAACATAACATCTATGAGCCATCCTGCGGCCACAGTAACCTCGTGCAACTCTGCACTTCCAAACCTGCCATATTGGCAACAAAACATGTACCAAAGAGACCTCCTGTCCAGATGAAGGCCCGTCCTGTCACCGATGCTTCTTAGGCTATTCTCCTTCGTTGTTTTTCATCTTCTTCCTCGCCTGCTCAGCCCCTGCCCAGTCGTGAGTCAACGAAAAAATGTTATGCATTGAATTTGAGAAATTATAAGAAGAATTCCGGAAAATAAAGTTATTTCGATCTAGCCATAGGTTCCACAAAGACGCCATGGTAACTATGTAATACCCCAGATCAGTCGACTGGTACTGCCAGCAGTCGACTGATAGAGGATAGTCGACTGGTACTGCCAGCAGTCGACTGGTCCGTGAGATTTGTGAGAGATTTGAGTAATTTAGTCCCATATCGGGAATTTGCGAGGATAATCAGAGTATAAATACTATTGCCGAGGATCAAGAGTCACCAATTCGGTTAACCACCTTTTGAGAGGCAGCCTGTGGTGGGCAGTGGAACTACATAGTATTTATAATTTGTCTGAGCATTGGGGCGGGGCGTTACAAACTATGTCCCAAGATAATTTGTCGCCTATTCTAATGTAGTCCTCTCTAAAAGTACCCCAAATTTTCGTGGTTGAATTCGGGCGTCGATCGCACCCGAATCCCCTACAAATAACTTTCCAAGTAAGAACTGCCCTAGGACAACGGAACAGGATGTGGTTTACATCCTCTTCCTCTAAAAGACAAATCCCGCATGTGACGTCTATTGGGACGTTTCTCTTCCTACTGTGCGCTAGCCAGCAGAAGACTTTTACCGTTAGGGGTACCTTCGCCCCCCAAATGATGCTTTCCACTTTACATCTCAGTCCTCCATCGTTGAGCCAATTTCTAGGTGGATCTTGTGTCCTATTTCTTTCCTTTCCTTTTCTTTCCTTTTTCTTTCTTGTGTCATATTTCTTTCATTTCCTTTTCTGTCCTTTTTCTTTCTTTTTCTTGTTTCGAACATAGAGTGGAGCTAAAAGCCGTAGCCGGTTATGAGTTTGTGTTGTTTATGTATTCAAGTACACACCTCTGGTCACCAATATAAACTAACCGGTGGCCTATCCATTACATCATTCCCACAAACATGTATATACATGCAAACAAACGGAAACAAGTTGTGTGTGTGATCATATGTTGAGTTCTTTTATCGTAAACTAAAATTTTTATTTTTCTCATCTCAATTACATGATCAACAATGTTAAAAATAATTTCTTCAGCATAAAAACATATATTGACGAAAAACCATAATGTTTGAACATATATTTTATTTTATTTTGAGGGAAAAGGTGGAATCTGGCCACCACGTTTCATTAATAAGAGCTTAACGAAACAAACCTAGAGTACTGGGCCTAAGTACAAACTACAGACAGAAAATAAAATATACATGAAGTAACATGACGCGTACAAACAACAAATCCCTCCCCAGGAGGGTGGGCCGACAAACAAGCTCGGTCCACCAAAATTGTAAGTACGTCAGTTTAGCTTCGTACAGTGCCTCCACGGCACATGCACACCCAATTGAGACAAGTCTGGCAGGATTTTATCACCCACCGATCCCTGCCTTCACCTCGTGGGGGGGACCCCATCTATGGGCCCAAGCCCCGCAGATCGAAAATTGACCCACCAACACATGCTCAGCGTCGCACCCTCCCACCATCTCCACCACTCATCCTACAAACGTGCCAGTAGCTCCCACAGCCGCTACCAAAGAGATAGCCATGAAGAGGATACATTCACCTCTCACACGATAGCGCTTTCTCAGGCAATTTCTCACCAAACAACTATCTCGCTCACCCCACCAAACACCACGCTCCAGGAGAGAGCCGTGGAGAGGATACATTCACCTCTTTCATGCACAAGCTCTCTCCGGCGATTTCTCACCACACAGACTTATCTCGACTCATAATTCCAATCCGAGGGAAGATGCGACGCTGTCACGAGCTAGCGGCCTAAGCTGGAGAAAGCTTAATAGCCTGATAGTAGGCACTGTGAAGACTTCACCGGCGACATCGTAGGACACTCCAGACCAACCAGACCCAAATCCCACACCCCATCACCCCCAACACCAACAAACTACCGGCCTGACCCCACAGGCCCCAAACCGAATCACCAACCTCACACACTTGAACCCCAGATCCATGGTGTTCGCGACAACAGGCACGTGAGGATGCTCTGGCGCGACATAGTCGCTCCTCGACAGTTGAGACAAGTACCCCGGAAGTTGAGACAAGTGAGCGCACATCACGGAGAGACCCCATTTTTGGGCCCAAGCTCCGCAATCGTGCAAGACAACCAACCCCCGACATCTTCACACGCTCTACCAACCCTCGCAAAAACCAAATCAAAGCCGTAGCTCACCGTGATTGGCTCCGAGAGTGTGAACATGATGGCAAGCGCGCAGAACATTCGGACAAACATCTAGCAAAGTCCCCCAATCCCAACCTAACCCAAACACCAACCCCAAATAGCACACCCCCAAACAACAACAACAAAGTCAGCAATGGGTCATCGGGGTTGACGCCGACGGTTGCAGACGCCGACAGTTGCAGACGACGGCGGGGGAGGGCGGCGCGGCGACGACGGCGCTCGACGAGCGGCGCAACGGGGCGGCACTACAGCAGGTCGACAGAAAGGACGAGCAAGGGGATTATGCTGTTCGACGTCGAGGCCAGAGGAGGAGGTCGCTGGGGGTTTCGGTGTGTTGACGGCGTTGGCAAGGGGGGTGGTCACCGGAGGTGGGGAGTTCCGCCGGAGATGTGGAACAGGAAGGGCACGGGGCGGCGTAAGCTTGATTCAAAACACAAATTGAGTGGGCGGCGTGGAGGGGACGGGGCGGCGTGGGCGTGGAGGGGACGGGGTGGTGCGGCGTCGAACGGCGGTCGGGGAAGGGGCGACACGATCCCGGCCGCCACCCCCTCCAACCTCTCTCTAGATCTAGGGTTTTGTTTTTTGGGGTATTTTTTTGGGAGCTTCTCTTTTTAGAAAATCTAGAGAGCGAAAAATTGAGAGAGAGAAACTCAAGAAACATATGAAAATTTAATGTTTGAACATATTTGCCAATCTATATCAATTGATTGAGCCAAACAACTTTCAATAGCAATAATAATGAGCAATGTCAAAAACATTTATGAGGAGCAATGACAGATTAATCCCATATTTTAGCCAAGACCCAATTCGATATCCTAGTTCACCTATGTTTTGATCTGGTTGATTTTCTATAAATTTCATCATGCAAAAAAATTAGTTTCAAATGGCACGTAGGCTTGAGTTTGCCTTGTCCCCAAACACATGTCAAGTAGAACTGCGATTGCTCAATTTCACAGGAAATAGAGACATCAAGTTTTCGATAAGTAACAAAAATCTTTAGCTACAATCACAATCAAGAAGAGCTTTATCGAATCACGCAATACAAAACGTTTTAAATTCATCTATACCGAACATAATATGCATGCATATAGGATTTACATTATCATATGGATAAGTCAAGATCAAATTGAATTGTTTAGCATCTATGCTCTCCCTATGGGACCATTATAAGACTTTTTTGATATTCATACTTGATACCTAATATAAGACTTAATGGTCCCGACTCCGATATCAAACATAAACGTTAAACAATATAATTCAGTTTGACTTAAGTTACACATCCTGTCAAAATATATTAAAATTATATTTAAAATGGCTGTAAATTATATTACAAAACCAACCGAAACCTAAATCCTAAAATTCAAATGAATTCAGCTCTAATCTTGAAAATAACTTTTAAAAACTAGGAAATTAATACCTTGAAAAAGAAAAGAGAAAAAAAAAAATGGGAGCCCGAATCACAAGGCGATGATCGATGGTGGCGAGGAAACCCTAGCTGCCGCCGACGAGCGACAGAGAAAACTCTAGAAGGCGGGGGATTCCTCTTTTTGAACAGAAAAATA
The DNA here is from genome assembly GCA_017893485.1 of Hemerocallis citrina. Lineage (NCBI taxonomy): Eukaryota > Viridiplantae > Streptophyta > Magnoliopsida > Asparagales > Asphodelaceae > Hemerocallis > Hemerocallis citrina. The sequence continues at coordinate 18,594,749 of CM030361.1, read as the reverse complement.
CATAATGAGAAGTTGGTTCGATGGTTCACCGGTTCAATCGGGTTGGACACGAATGCATGAACCAGACCCGAATGTTGAAATGTAGTAATTGTATATTCTGTTTCCTAATATATAGGAAACAGATTCCCCAAATCTCTCATCCCCCAATCTTCTCTCAATATCTTTTCTTTTTCTCCAAGAACGTAATTCATATATATATATGTATACAGAAAAGAAATAATATAACAAGAAGAATAAGAATTATTTTTTCCAAAATTATTTTCTTCATGGTATCAGAGCCAAAGATCTAGGCTAGTTAAAGAAGAGATTGGAGGTGATCGGATCTGACACCTCCATCCCGACCTGATCCCGACCAGTCACCGATCATCTCCTCAAAGTCAGCAACCCAAAGACGCAGCCCTGATGCTGCCTCAACTTTGCGACACCCAAGCACCTGCCCTCCGTCGTCAACAGCAAGCCACCGAAGCTGTCGCGCTTGCTACCCAACCGCCCTTCGCCGCCATTAATTTCCGAAATCCCCTCCCGCCTGAGCCTCTTGCCGCGTTGGAGTGGCGCTTGTGAGGTGGCAGGTACACCATTGATGAGAGGTTTCGGTTTTGAGATCTTCTTCTCAATTCCAAACCCTAATTTGAGAGCTTCTTCCCCTCATCCTCAGTCTCCCTTCCGTCACGCCCTCCTCTAACCACCACCGGCTTCATCCCGTGCTTCCGCTCCACAACCTCGCAATCGAAGGGCTCCAATCGCACCGAATCGGCTTCTGATCCGCCGGCGATGAGACACCGGGAGATTGAGTTGGCCGCGTAGATGATGCGGTTTTGAGTTCCACAATTGTGCTGCTTGCGGTTGGAATTGGAGATCGGATCTAAAAGGAGCTATTCTATTGGTTGTGCTAGTTGCTGTTCTTGGCCAAGTTGTGTCGATCAGATCCGTTGTTTTTCTTGTGCCGCTACAATGAGACAAACTGATAGAGCTAACAAGAATATTGGACTCGCCTCTACATTAGTTACAGCTGTAGGTAACGATGGTAAGGTATTTAATATTTCTGCTTCTGTTATGAATAGTGCATGGATAATTGATTCGGGTGCTACCGACCATATGACTTTTGATTCTAGACAAGTTTAAAATTTTCAACCATCCACTAAATCAACTGTGTCCACTACCAATGGTGATCCTGCCACTATTACTGGCGAGGGTACCATACACCTCACAAACAACCTAACCTTAGATACTGCCTTAGTTGTGTCATCCTTGAATTTTAACCTATTATCTGTTGCCCAAATAACCACTGCCTTACATTGTATTGTAGTTTTTTGGCCTTCACATTGTGTGTTTAAGGATATTTGGACTCGCAAGACGATTGGTTATGGGGTTAGACACGGGAAGCTCTATTACCTAGATTTAGAATCTGAAAGTTCGAGCAAGTTGACTCAAGCTCTAAGTGTGGAAGGATCCGAAGATGAGAAGAAGAAATCAGATATTTGGCTATGGCATCGATGTCTAGGGCATGCTTCTTTTGGTTATTTGAAGTAAATTATTTCCAAGTTTATTTTTGAAGTTGGATATATCTGCATTTCAGTGTGATGTGTGTGAACTCACAAAAGGTCATCGTGTCTCTTTTCCTCCAAGTCCATGTCGAAGCTCCCTTCCTTTTATGATTATTCATTCTGATGTTTGGATTCCATCCAAAACCACTACATTTGGAGGAGCCAAATGGTTTGTGACCTTTATTGATGACTGTACCCGTATGACCTGGATTTGTTTGATGAAGTCGAAAAGTGAAGTTAGTGGTTTGTTTCAGAAATTTCACAAGTATGTTATGATTCAGTATAAATCACAGATTCAAGTTCTTAGGAGTGATAATGGCGGAGAGTACCTGAGTTCAAATCTGCAACAATATTTGGTGGAACACGGAATTGTTTATCAGACTACATGCTCGTATACACCTCAACAGAATGGGGTTGCAGAAAGAAAAATAGACACTTGCTCGAAGTGGTCCGTGCTTCTCTCATCCATGGAAATATGCCACTCATTTATTGGGGAGAAACCCTTACTTCTGCTGCATACTTAATCAATCGAGTTCCCTCTAAAATCCTAAACTTTCTCACACCATTTCAAGCATTAACTGAAGCTATGAATGCACCAAAAGTCGTCAACTTGCCACCTCGTATGTTTGGGTGTGTTGCATTTGTTCATCTTCATCAACATGAACGCAATAAGTTAACTCCTCGAGCTGTCCGTTGTGTTTTCGTGGGATATGCACAGAATAAGAAAGGGTATCGGTGTTATACCCATCAACTCAAAAGAACTACTTGTCACAAGGTAAAATTACTGCTCTCATTATTTATGTTGATGATATGATAGTAACTGGAGATGATCCTGAGGAGATGAAGGCATTAAAGAACTACTTGTCACAAGAGTTCGAAATGAAAGAACTTGGTCCTTTGAGATACTTCCTTGGTATTGAAGTTTCTCGCTCAAGAAAGGGGATATTTCTTTCTCAAAAAAAATATGCTCTGGATTTATTGAAGGAAACTGGAATGTAAGCTTGTCAACCGATTAGTACACCATTGGAAGAAGGACTGAAACTATGCAACGAAGCTGATCAAGTGCCTTGTGATAAGGAAAGATATCAGAGATTGGTTGGACGACTAATGTATCTTGCACATACACGGCCAGATTTGTCATATGCTTTAAGTGTGGTAAGTCAGTTTATGCATACACCTCAGGAACAACATATGAATACGGTAATGAAAATTATGAGATACATTAAGTCAGCCCCAGGAAAAGGAGTATTATTTGCAAAACATGGACACTTGAAGGTTGAGGCATATACTGTTGCTGATTGGGCAGGATCTACAATCGATAGGCGCTCCACTTTAGGATATTTCACTTTTGTTGGAGGAAATTTAGTTACATGGAGGAGCAAGAAGCAAAATGTTATTGCACGCTCTAGTACAGAGGCTGAATATCGCGGAGTAGCTTTAAGTATAACAGAAGCTTTATGGCTGAAACTCCTGTTGCAGGACTTAGGCTATGGTCCAAAGGAACCTATGAAGGTGTATTGTGACAGTCAAGCGGCGTGTGATATTGCGGCTAATCCAGTTCAGCATGATAGGACGAAACATGTAGAGGTGGACAGATTCTTCATCAAAGAAAAATTAGATGAGAAAGTTATTGAGATATCCAAGGTGAAGTCAGAAGATCAACTCGCAGATATCCTAACCAAGGCTGTTTCGACTCGGCTCTTCTGAAAATTTGTTGACAAGTTGGGCATGTTCGATATCTATGCACCAACTTGAGGGGGAGTGTTGAAATGTAGTAATTGTATATTCTGTTTCCTAATATATAGGAAACAGATTCCCCAAATCTCTCATTCCCCAATCTTCTCTCGATCTCTTTTCTTTTTCTCCAAGAATGTAATTCATATATATATATATATATATATATATATATATATATATATATATATATATATATATATATATATGTATGTATGTATGTATACAGAAAAGAAATAAAATAACAAGAAGAATAAGAATTATTTTTCCCAAAATTATTTTCTTCACCGAACACAACCTTAATTTTCTTGGGTTTTCCTTCTTTTTTTTAAAAAAATTAAAATGTGGACTTCTCACACACTGTTCCATTAATGGGACTAGTTATGTGCACGCATGCAATGCACGCCCTAACAATTATGTCATAAACGATCTCTCATCTCATTTCAAGTTTTAGACTGTCTAGCTAACATACAGCCTCACGGTCACCCTCATTTCAGCGATAATCAAATTTATCTATGTTGATAATTAATCAGCAAAATAAACAACACACTTAAACGAAGAATTCAATCTCATAACCCTAAACAAACATAAACAAAAATAACTAAAAATCCAAGTTGTTTAAAATTTAAAATCACAATTTCATCTAAAAATTCAAACTTTCTAAATCAACAATCACTATTTCTTATTATTTCAAAAAACAATCATTGTTTCATCTAATATATCCAAACTTTCTTGACATACATCTTCCCCGACTTCTCCATCACGTACAACTATTCCACCTTACTCAATTTAAAAATTTGAAATACACAAAAATAAACAAACATGCATCTTCTAAAAATAACCATTTCATCTAAAAATTCAAACCTTTTCAATCAATAAATTCATATCAATTCAAAAAACAATCAATATTTCAACTGAACAGTCCAAACTTTCCTAACATACCTCTTTCGATCCTCGCTCCCCGACTTCTTGTTAGGATTATGTCTTGTATACACATTGTTCGTACTAGAAGAAGAGACGATGAAGTACGGAGGTCGAAGCCTCCAAGAGATAAGAAGATTGAAACAGAGCATCAACAGCAACAGAGAGCTATGAAGTCAATTGTGCGGTCGACTGCACACCCCTCGAGTCGGGATGGAAGAGTTGCGGTCGACCGTCGCGTCTGCAACAACATTTTGGGCTTTTATCTTAGTGATATTTGAGGCTTATTCTTCAACTTCAAGTCAGATCGTACGACTCATATTCAGTGACTTCTTCTACAGAATATATTGGACGACTGAGATATCAAGATTAACCTAGGGTTCTCTCTATTCTTCTTCTATTTATTGTAATAGCCTCCAATATGAGAGTTTGGAGTACTTCATTGATTATTTTCTTCATTGCAAAGGGAGATTTGAGAGATAGTTCTTGATGAGTGAATTTAATTCCTTATATTGAGTGAATCTATAACTCTTTGTAATCTCTTCTAATTGAATATTATATGTAATACCCCAGATCTTGAGCGAACAGTCGACTGGTACCGGTAGCAGTCGACTGGTCTGCACGAGATTTGAGAGATTTGAGAAATTTAGTCCCACATGGGAAGTCTGATAGGATAATTTGAGTATAAATACTATTAGCCAATGATCAAGAGTCACCAATCCGGTTAACCACCTTTGAGAGGCAGCCTGTGGTGGGCAGTTGTACTACATAGTATTTATAATTTGTCTGAGTATTGGGAGGGGGCGGGGCGTTACAAATGGTATCAGAGCCGACTTTCGACACCGGGTGTAGTAGAGGTCTATATGATCTGCGGTGCTGGGAATCATTGAGCTTCGGGGTCGGTGTTGAGTGTGATTTATCCGATCTGCGGTGTGGTGAATGATTGATGGCCGGGATCGAGGACTATACTACATCGGCTAGAAAGGGTGGTCCTACACGAGATGTGTGCCCTGTACTCAGCGAGGACGCTGATTCCTAAGGGGGAGTGTATGTAATACCCCAGATCTTGAGCGAACAGTCGACTGGTACCGGTAGCAGTCGACTGGTCTGCAAGGGATTTGAGAGATTTGAGAAATTTAGTCCCACATGGGAAGTTTGATAGGATAATTTGAGTATAAATACTATTAGCCAATGATCAAGAGTCACCAATCCGGTTAACCACCTTTTGAGAGGCAGCCTGTGGTGGGCAGTTGTACTACATAGTATTTATAATTTGTCTGAGTATTGGGGCGGGGCGTTACAAATGGTATCAGAGCCGACTTTCGACACCGGGTGTAGTAGAGGTCTATATGATCTGCGGTGCTGGGAATCATTGAGCTCTGGGGTCGGTGTTGAGTGTGATTTATCCGATCTGCGGTGTGGTGAATGATTGATGGCCGGGATCGAGGACTATACTACATCGGCTAGAAAGGGCGGTCCTACACGAGATGTGTGCCCTGTACTCAGCGAGAACGCTGATTCCTAAGGGGGAGTGTATGTAATACTCCAGATCTTGAGCGAACAGTTGACTGGTATCGGTAGCAGTCGACTGGTCTGCACGGGATTTAAGAGATTTGAGAAATTTAGTCCCACATGGGAAGTTTGATAGGATAATTTGAGTATAAATACTATTAGCCAATGATCAAGAGTCACCAATCCGGTTAACCACCTTTTGAGAGGCAACCTGTGGTGGGCAGTTATACTACATAGTATTTATAATTTGTCTGAGTATTGGGGCGGGGCGTTACATTATATCTTCCTATATTTCCTTCCGGATTAAGAAAAAACTAACCAAGATAAATCCTCGTGTGTTTGTATTGGATTGGTGGATCTATTTGTTTGGTTGTTCAATTGATTTATCTCTTCACCTCGCCATTCTCATTGAACTAATCTATTCTGCTGCGCCACCAGTGTTCGTCGACATCCCCTAATACTTCTCCCCTATGCACAATAATTCCACCTCACTCAATATGAGTTTGAAGGAAATGTTTTACCTGATTCATGTTTGTAGATAACAATACCTTCTCATGGCCGAGTCATCGTAGAATTCGCCGTGGTCGTCGTTGTGAAGGTTGTCGAGAGTCGAGATCAAAGGTGAAAGAGAAAGATGAGGAGGATGGGATTAGGGTTGTTGGTTTGGGGATGTGTGGGTTTGGAAGCGACAGATGATGATGCGACTGTGGCAGTACGACATGGAGAGGATGTGATGGTGGTGGCGGTGCGACGGGGACGAGGGTGTAACAATGGTGGTGGTGCGACGGGGGCGAGGGTGTGACGATGGTGGGGGTGCGGTGGTGATGCAACGATGGTGAGGGTGCAACAGGGGCGGGGGTGCGACGCTGGTGATGGTAAAGGTGCGACGGTGGGCAACCGTGCAAAAGAGAGAGAGGGAGAGAGAGAGGGAGAGAGTGTGAGTTAAAGAACAGTAAAATTTAGGTTTTACTTTGAAGAATTTTACCCTAGAGTTAAAAGCCAAAGTACACAAAATTAAGGGGGGAAAAAAAGAATGAAGAAAGGGAAGAAAAAAATTGAATAGAAAGAGTAAGGGTAAAAAAGTAATTTAATAATTATAACTTAACGGAAAGGGTTAAGTTAAAGAAAAAATGGGTTTATTGTACTTTTTCAAACATTGTATGGACATTTTGTACTCGGGCCAAACGTTGGGGGGATACTTTGCTTTTGCCATTTTTAATTAATTTAATAACTTGAATGTGCTGTTGCATATATTGGGTTGTATACAAATTTTTTTTTTGATAAAAGGATGACCTCAGTCATCGTTTCATTAATGATAATTAAAGAAACATAGTAGTGCCAAATACATAATCAAGATCGGGTCTACCTAAACCCCTATCCACCATTGCCAAAAGGAGGCAACTAATCGAGATAGAACAAGTCTAAACAACATCATAATATCAAAATACATCAAAATATATGGGGATGAACCACTGCGCCCTCGATTTTCTGCGCCCGCCGACCTCAGAGCTGCCTCTCTAGTCCGCTTCAGACATCCTGATCCTCTTTGCATTCTCCAGCTGACCTGCCCAGTCATGAATAAGAAGGAAGATTTTATGCATGGAAGTATTAAATATATGGAAAATGTTTCTAAAACATGCGTCGTTTCGGTCTAGCCATAGACTCCACAAAGTTTCAGCAGCTGCTAAATCCCAAGCCATTTTATCTTGTGTTTTAATGTACTCTTCTCTCCAAATACCCCAAACCTCCAAAGAGGAGGTAGGGCACCGTGTGCACCCGAAACCCCTACAGACGATCTCCCAAGTGAGGGTCGCCTTCGGACACGTGAAAAATAAATGTGTTGTATCCTCTTCCGCTTGGAGGCATTGCACACATGCAACGTCGATCTGCATATTTCTTCTCCTAAGATTAGTTTTCGTAAGAATAGCGTCATTGTGGACTAACCAGCCGAACACTTTAACTTTTAGCGGCGCTTTCGTTTCCCAAATCTTACTCTCGACTCCTGCTCTTATTCCCCCGTCATTAATCCAATAGTACATTGACGCTACCGAGAAGGATTGTGATCCTTCGAGATTCCACCGCCTCTGATCTGGTTCGTTAGTCGTTTGCCCGTCTACCGCTTGAATAAGCCTATTTAACTCTTCGAATTGGTCAACGCCCTCCCTTGTCAACGCACCTGATACCGTGAACTTTAGCTTCCTGTTTTTCAATACGTCTGCTACTAAAGTGTCGGGATTGACTACTGCCGCCGCTGCTTCAGGAAATAAATTACTAAGAGTTCTGTTCCCGCACCATTTGTCGTGCCAGAATCTGGTGCCTTTACCGTCCCCTACTCTGCACGTCGTGTTTGTGTTGAAGATCTCGCCTTGCTTGGCGATCCCTTTCCAGAGAAAGGACACCCTCCCACCCCTGCTTCGACCCCCGAATCGATATTTTTTCCTCCTTCGATATAGGTCGAAGGAGTAGGACCACCACCCACGTTTTGAATTGTTCATCTTCCACCACCACTTGCTAAGCAAGGCTTGATTCATATCTTGGAGATTCAGGATTCCCAGCCCTCCGAATTCTCTTTTCTTACAGACCCTGCCCCACTTAACTAGATTCACCCCTCTGTTTCCTTCGCTGGTACCCTTCCATAAGAAACGTCTCCTCAGTTTATCTATCTTGTGAATAACCCCCTTGGGAACCTCGAAAATAGACACAAGATAAGTAGGGATCGCGCTAAGAACCGAATTTAGCAGAGTGATCCTACCGCCTAGCGAGAGGAATTTACTCTTCCATCCCCCCAGCTTTTTGGCAATCTTTTCAATCAAAGGCGTCCAGTCTTCTCTTAACAGCGGTCCCGGCCTAATCGGAGTTCCCAAATATTTGATGGGAAACTCCGCAGTGGCGCAATCTAAGATGTGGGAGATAGTTGTACTTGTAATTGATAAATGCTCACTAATTGGGATCACACAGCTCTTCTGAAGATTAATCTTCAGGCCTGACCACCCTTGGAAGCACGCCAATGCGACTTTTATTGCAACGACTTCCTCCTCTTTGGCCCTTCCAAATAACAGCGTGTCGTCGACGTATTGGAGAATAGTCATTGCTTGGTCTATTCCTTTTATCTCTATGCCTTTGATTTGATTGTTGATCTGTGCTCTCCTAATCATTTCAGCCAACCCATCTGCGACTATAGCAAACAATAAAGATGAGAGCGGGTCTCCCTGCCTAAGACCTTTTTTGCATCTAATTTCCTTTCCTTGCCACCCATTTACTTGAATGAACGACTTTCCTCCTTAAACGCATCTTCTTATTCAACATCTCCATTTTTCACTAAACCCTTTCAAACGAAGCGCTTCCTCCAGACTCTCCCAGTGCACCGAGTCGTAGGCCTTTTGAAAATCTAATTTCAGAAGGAAGCCGTCTACCTTATCTTTCTTTCCTCTATATACTACCTCAGGGTTGTATACAAATTACACAATCTCAATTCTCTCATTATAATATTAGAGATAATAATAATAAAATAAGGCTCAGAAACCTGAAAACCAATACAATGAGGAAGCACAAATCAAACATAAACCCTCAACATCCCGGCATACATTTTCTTTTTGGTTAATTATACATAACACAGTTATATATATATACTGTACTGATATGTGTATTCTATTATTTTCCTTGAGAAATAGTTAAAGCAGAAAGTTTTCCTAACATAATTTTCCTCTTGCTTTACAAAAGCTATAATTTGGTCACGCTCCAGCCTTCAGCCTTCAGACGAGTAATTTCAAAATTCTCTCACTAAGCTGTAGCAATTACCGGCTTTGTCTCCAAAGAGAAAAAGTTCTACTGCCCGTTTTATTTGTAACTTGAGTTGCAACTTAAAAAAGGGCTAAATTTAAAAAAAGTACACAAATGTTTGGGCCAGTTTAAAAAAGGTGCACAATGGTTTTTTTTTTTTTTTTTTTTAAAGGACACAAAGTTTAAATTAAGTCCACTGGGTTAGTTAGGGTTAGGGTTAGGGTTAGAGTTAGAGTTAGTTCGGGGGGTTATTTAAACACCTGATTAGTTAAGTGATATTTTTTAAAACAAAATAAAAGACTAATGTGGTTTTTTTAAGAGTAATGCTACATCTACTACCAATTTCACTGCAATTCACTTTACTATCTTAGGTGGCACACTTCAATAGGTAGAAGAAGATAGAGTAGGTGGGAAAACTCTCTAATAGAAGTATGCCACCTAAGGTAGTGAAGAAAATGGTAGTAAAATTGGTAGTGGCTAAAGCATTACTCTTTTTTTAAACAAAATGAAAGATAAAAGTGGTTTTTTTAAACCCTAACCCTAACTAACCTAATGGACTTAATTTAAACTTTGTGTCCTTTTTTTCTTTTAAAAAAATATTTAAGCTTTTTTTTTTTTTAACTAGCCCAAATTTTTGTGTACTTTTTTTTAAATTTAGCCTTAAAAAAGTTCTACATCCAATTTTTCTTACTTGTGTATGCAATAAACCAAACATAGGATAGTTTTTGGATAGTGAATCAGCTGTCACTTGTCTTTGCTTTTGGACTGAAACCAATCATTATCAAAGCATCGACAATAATGAAAATAACAGATGAAACACCTTTTATACCAATCAAGTTGAAATCTTTTGTACTTATCATATATGTTGTTTGCAGACAACTTACAGATAATAATTCATTCTTAATTTCTTACCTAACAATCATCTCTAACATTAAATATATCTCATGTTGTATCAATCATACTTGAAACAAAAGACAAAGAGGATTACAAAACACAAACAGTGAATAGATTACCATTCAAATTTGAGATGCTTAAGTTTGTTTTGTTGATGCAGTTCCAGGACAGTGTTTACAGTTAGTATTAAAAGACTGGATGTAGCTAGCCTGTAGTTTTGTTAACGAGTCTTTGTTAAATGAAAGTGAACCAGCTGAAAATTGTCCTCTTTCTGGACTGTAGAGAATCATGATTGATGGTTCATTCAGTACTTCGAATTAAGTATGTCAGCATCTTATCCAGATCAAGTTGAAGTACTGTTCTCTGTTACCATCTAAAAATATCTTGAATGGCATTTAGGGTGGAATGGATGACTCAAAAATCATGATATAGGACTCGGAGTATGTATTAAGTGTACTTTTTATCCTCATAAAATTGGGGTAATGACTTATCTCTAATCTCTAATCTCTAATATTATAATGGGAGAAGGCCTTAGTGTCATTTGTCATTTTGTCATTCTACCAACATGTGCAATGTACGTACATAATTAATATAAAGAAGGTTTCCGGTTCAAATCCTCCCTACGTCAGAATTTTTATTTTTATTTTTTAAAATTATTAAAACGTGCATCGCACGTGTATATTACTAGTATTTATAAATGTGTGATGCGTTCATATGGTGTACATTGGTTTATCAACAGAAAGATTGTTTATGAACCATTAGCATGAAATAGTTTGTTCCTACAATCGTCAATATCCTTTAGAGTTTAAGTCACTTTGTTGTTGAGCAAGTTGTTAAGAATTCGAGTTTGCTTTTTCTACCTAGCCCCAATTATGTTATGGGGGTAAGGATGGGTGAGTATGTGTAGCTAAGGTCTTATTTTCTGTCACACAAACATGCAGCTCTACCCTACAAATGTGTGCCTTTACTCACTCCTAGACATGAATAGCTGCTACCACTATTCCATAAATTAATCATCATACGAATTAAGATGGTGTATTTAAATTAATACATCTTGTTCTCTCTTTAGCAGTATGGGTAAGGCTGGCAACGGGGTCAGGTTTGGGCAGAATCCATATAGATCTGGGCCAGAGCCCGAAACATAGACCCGAACCTGATCCGGATTTTCTTCGGGATTAAAAATTTAGGCCCGAAAACCCACGTACCTTTAAGCTCGAGCTCGGCTCTTTTTACGCTTCAAGCTCGAGCTCGACACGAGCCGAGCTCGAGCCGAATAGCTTGCGAATAGCTCGGTTTGTTTGCAGCCCTAATTTCAACTTACTTTCATGAATATTTTTTTAAAATTTTTTTTACATAAATATATATGATGTATACATAAACATTCACATGCACATATAAAAATTTGATTCGGGCCTAAAGCACTTTGATCCGAGCCCGACCCGAATTTTCCTTAGGCCTAAAAGTTTGAGCCCTAACCCAGCCCGAAATGAGAAACTTTAGCCCAAACCCACGAATTATCGGGTCGGATCTAGGCAGACCTGGGTCGGGTTTGGACCAATTACCACCCTTAAGTATGGGAATAGTTAGAGCATCCACGGTCGTTTGCTATATATGCCATTTTGCCATATTATAGCAAACGAACCGCTGCAATCGTTTCTCATTTTGCCATTTTATAGCAAACGTGCTATATTCGTTTCTCATATATGAGAAACAGAATAGCGATTCTTAAATTATAAAGGACGGGGAATGATTCCCCGTCCGGGATATGATACCCCGTCTCTCCCACTTAAAAAATTATTTTTTTTATTTATGATTCCCTCAGACGGGGAAACATATCCCGGCAGGGGTATGTAACCCCGTCTCTCCTTTTTTTTTTTTTAATAAATGAACGGTCAAATTGGATGATTAGAAGAAAAAAAAAACAAAAAACAAAAAGGTGGGCCGGGAAATGATTCCCCGGACGGGGAATGTATCCCCGTCCAAGTGAGATTGGTTAATTTGGGTAGGTTTAGGTAGTAATTATAGTTTAGGCAGCTAATTAATTAGGTTTAGTTATTATTATATTATTTAATTTAGTTAATTAATATAGTTTAATAGTTAATAAGTAATTAACTTTTTTTTAATTTATTTGAAACGATGAGACGGTATATCATATACCGTCGCTCGCTTGTTTCTTAAAAATGAGAAACAATATAGCAAATGACGACTGCAACGATCGATTGTATTTGCTATTACTGTAGCTGCCATTTTATAGCATATGAGAAAAACGACTGTGGATGCTCTCACACAGTAAATAACCGGTACTTTATTTTGTTGTAGAAGAAAAGTGATAAACAGTATTAGAAAATGAACTTGGATACATTTGGATAAAATGCACCATAAATTTATCTATATAGGTGTTGTAGATTGTATCTTACTTTCCTAGTTTGTTAGATTTGATGTTGTTGCTTTGTTTTGTGTCAGATTTGATGTTGTTGCTTTGTTTTGTGTCGTCTATCGGATAGGTGTAGCTTCGGCTTATGTATGTAGTCCTACTTTGTTTCTTTAATTATGCATTAATGAAACGATGACTGGATCATCTTTTATCCAAAAAAATTTATCTATATATATATTTCGACCATCCTATCCTACCTTTTACCTGTCAAAAAAAATGCAAAAAAATGCACCATAAATGGTACGGTAAGAAAAAAAAAGGATTAGTCATCATATGATTCACATTGTTTTAAAATAATCGACCTTCAGATTTGTGACACGGTGATTAACAGTACTGGATGGTTAGGATGGTCCAGTACACTTTTAAACCCTCTCACAATACATCTCTCTCTAAAGCTCGTATTTCAATACATTGATGGAAAGATGAATCACATTGACAACTCTTAGAAGAATCATAACATTGCCAGCCAATACAAATAATTTTAAGAACTTAATTAGCAACATATTGTTATTGCAAACAATTAATGATAAGTCAATAATAACAAAACGAGCAGAAACAGATGATTATATTTCCAAATTTGAAACTGAAAAACATTAGATACCATTGTATCTTGAATTATTTTATAATTGATCTACATGAACTTCAGTTTCATTCCTCTTGTTGTTGAATCCCACAATCGAACCATCGAACAAAAACCATCACTCAGATTCACAGCAAGGATGAACCACGATGGCTAAGTTAGATGCTTGATTTCACTGATCCACCAGAGCGCGATACCAAGCAAAAAATTTTTGCTGTTTACAAGTAGACTTTCAAAAATGAAAATTGATATCATATATCTCACTTGCAAGGAAGAATTTCTATATAACAGATAATACAATACCCATGAAAATAACTGCACCATTGGACGGTTCATTAATGGTTACGTGTCAAAATTGGACTATGAACCAACCCATTTTGCCCATCTGAAATAGCGACCAATTTTAGTGGGTAACAGATAGTGTTTAAGAGAAGCTGGATCAGTGTCAACATTACTAGAATTTGACCAAATGTAAACCCCTCTTTCTTGTTTGTTACCGGGGACTGTGTTGTCGAGCACAAATGCAACAATGAAAGCTACCACCATATTGAGTGAAAGAAGAGAGTTCAATGTGTAATTGAGCTGTTTAAAAAAGAAGAAACATGTTAGAAGGATGGACAACAAAGTTTTGAACTATGAAGCATATATACGGGTACAGGGTGCAGGTACGACACGACACGGGTATGGAGATACGTGATTTTACAAAAAAGTAGGATACGGGTGCGTTGGTGGGTACGTTAAATATAAAATAATTCATATTATATTTATAGATATAAAAATAATTTTCTTGTTAAAAATGCAAATATTTAAACAATTTCATAGAACTATAAGAATACATTATAATTATGAGCATTTTGGAGAGAAAAAATGATAATCTAACTATCAAATCTTTGGGTAAACTTGTTGTGTTTGAGCATAATTGTAAATAATAAACTTTTGAAATTACTCTAGGACCTCATGCATTTAACTAAAGATAATTGTGTCTAAAAGTAGCGAAAAAAGTTTTCAAAAAATTGGATGCTCCTTGGGTACGCACCGGGAGTACCCAAGGAGTATCAGCACCCGATACGCACCCGACACGGTACGTCAGCCATTTGGAAATATCCGTGCTTCCTAGGTTCTGAACAGTTAAACAAAGTTCTGAACAATCAACAACAGCTTCAGAGAGGAAACAAATTTCTGGTGGGGGAGAGAATAATGGGTATTCGGTAGAGAACAAAAAAAAATTATGATGTAGGAGTCATGAAATCACATTGGTGAGACATTTTAGGGATGGTCAACAACATGCAGGGTCGGCCCTAAGTTCTCGGGGGCCCAAGGCGAAAAGCATAAAGAATTATTTTTTGGGGCCCCTAATTACATTTTTTTACGTGCAAAATACGTGCCTAAATTTACAAGGGAATACAAATTTGGGGCCCTAAAATTGCAAAAAATTCAGGGGCATGAGGCGGCCGTCTCACCTGCCTCAAGGTGGGGGCCGGCCTTGACAACATGCATCTTGATTTACTACGGTACAGGCTAAAACCTAATATTCAATATATAGATATTGACTAATGTGGATATTCTTAAATAACATCTGCATAATCTGCCATAGGATTATTAACATGGGCAAGTTGTGACTTGAGGCACAACTTGTTCAAGTTAGGAAGCTTACCCCTTGACTACCAATATCAACTGGTCCAGCAGATCCTGCTGCATATGGCACTAGATAACTAGGAAGAACAAGGCTGGAAATGGGCTGGTATTGTTGAAAATAGGCAGGTATGGACAGAGAGATGAATAAAGTAAATCCAACAATGACGATATTCCTTGAGCTTGCAGTTTGAGTGTATTGCAAAGTCGATAGACCAAGGGCCACAATTAGGGCCCAAGTGAAGCAAAGAACAGAAGCAGCCAATGCCAGTGGGATTGAAGCAAGGAGTGCACCGATTTTTCCTGCCAAAGAACAAGGATTACATTAGGTAAACTGGCCAAAAACATATCACTTGGTCTATTGTCTAAATTCATAGTCAAAAGGTTTATAATTCCTTGATCTATTATCTAAATTTGTCGTACATATCACTGGGAATAATTTTATCTTTAAGGCTTATATGTCCATTTCAGAACAATCCACCATACACATGCAATACAAATGTTTCGGTAATTACACTGGACTTGCCCTTCATCGTGTGCATTTCATGTCTCAGAACATTCAGAATCTGAACAAGTACAATTGTGTGAAAAGGGCTTCAGAACAATTAATTATCATTATTTTTTTATTCAAACAATTAGTGGTTCAATATTGGGCCTCCTTCCCATGTCTTGACACGGTATTTTTTTCTTCAAAACTGTAGCTTTAAAAATTATTGATATACCCTTTATTGGAAGATATTTTTATTATGTATTTATTTCTCTCTGCAAGAATACTTCGACTGAAATTCACTTCCATTACACTCCAAAAATAGAAGCAAATGAAAATTTCAACAAAGTGTCCCTTAGTTTATATCAATTCATTTTATAATCATCCAAAAGCATCCAAAATCATGCACACACGTACGAAGCTCTTCTGAAGACACCAAAATCCTTACCTATAAATGAGAAGAGGATCAACAGGACTGCTCCAAGTTCCACGGCCCTTCTGCTTGCCATCTTTGTCACGTCAATGGTGTGAACATTCTCAGTCAATGTTGTTGCACCAGTGCCTGTGCCCCAAAGCCCAGCCAGTATACTTGAACACCCTTCCAAACCTATCCCTCTGCTGACAATTCCAGGTGTCGGGGGCCTCGTATTTATTAATAACGATGTAGCGTGATACGAGCCAATCTGGTTATAATAATATAGACTGAGTTAGAAGGGGCAGATTCACACCTCTTGGAAGAGATTAGAACGATACTGGACAAATTTCTGTCTAATAGTTTGTACTTGTCCTTCAATGCATAGAATGGGCGATTTCCATTTGTTCAAATGAGATTCTCAAGATACTTCAGAAACCTTAAAACAAAAGTTTTGTGAAGATGACAAGCAAATTCCTAAGAAGCTACAACATACATCAGAAGATCCATAGCCGTCTAATGATCAACATAAAACCAATACTTGAACAGCAAAATTTATGGACACAGTTGGTAAACTAGAGGGCAAGGTAAAAGGATTGGCATATTTTCGCCTGAACTTAAGAAGGTATGACTTTTTAAAAAAGAAAGAAAGATTAGTTGCTTAAGAAAAAGATATTCTCGACTTCAGACTGGATTCCTCATTCCTAAACTTACAATAGGCTTAATCCAAAAAGGCATACGGAACTAAGGAATTACCCATGAACTCGAATTGAAAGCATTATCGTATGTAA